>CM019700.1:4263061-4303061 GCA_009760885.1 Achatina immaculata
TATCTTTAGACTAATGATATTTGTAATGTTTATCTTTAGACTAATAATATTTGTAATGTTTATCTTTAGACTAATAATATTTGTAATGTTTATCTTTAGACTAATAATATTTGTAATGTTTATCTTTAGACTAATAATATTTGTAATGTTTGTCTTTTAATATTAAATTGGCTCTGAGTATTTTCAAAGTTGAGAGATGACCAGCCATTAGTCCAACCTCGGTGCTACTTTCTTGACTCTTTTGAATTAGTTATTTCTGCCAGAATGATTCTTGTCTGTCTGTTTTTGTCTGTCTCTCTGTCTGTATTAATCTGTCTGTTTGTCCATCTAACCGTCTTTCTTTCTTCTTTCTTTCTTTCTTTCTTTCTTTCTTTCGTTCTTTCATCTGGAACTGGAAATAATGTACAGTAATGTCAATGATTTTGAGTATCATGCAAACTCTTCAAGTACTCACCGTATATCTGACGGCAGAAGTAGCAACTTAAAAGAAAAAAGTAAATTTTAGAAGTAAATGAAGTGAACAAACAAAACTGTAAAGTAGCAATAAAGTCACTGGTAGCCACATGCAGTAACGAATATAAATCAGTATTAAAATAAAGAAGATAAATGGTTATAAAAAAGAAGAAACGATCATTGTAACAATTTCATTCTTCCCAAAAAGTATACAAGCAAATCTGAAATCCAGCACCCCCCCATCTTCACGACGTAAACATCATTAAGGTGTGAGTTTAGAAAGAAACATCATTAAGGTGTGAGTTTAGAAAGAAGCTTCTGGAACTTTCTGTAAGTTTCCAAAGCTGATATCTTAATGCTCCTTTGATTTGTTGAGCATGTTTGCTGGAGATGAGCGAGTTAACTGAAGGGAATAAACGGCCTGACCCCCCGGGGAAAGGGGGTGGGGGGTGGAGCTGTTCAGTCGTGCGAATATCTGTAACCCCAGCCATTTTTTTTCCCTCACATTAAACCGAAACGATATTATTCCATACTAGAAACTTTCCTGAGATGTAAATGTTGAGTTTACATCAACATTCTTTCATTTCTGCATTAGGTAATGTGGAGTAAACATCAATATTGTTTCGTCTCTGTTTAATGTGATGTGGAGTATACATCAGTCTTCGTTCAAAACAAATTCATGCAGTGTGAAGTTTATATCAGTGTTCCGACAGCTCTATGAGATATAACGTGAAGTTTGCGCCAGGATTCGATCAACTATACGTGATGTAATGTTACGTTTTTATCAGGATTCGATCAACTATACGTGATGTAATGTTACGTTTTTAATCAGGATTCGATCAACTATACGTGATGTAATATTACGTTTTTATCAGGATTCGATCAACTATACGTGATGTAATGTTACGTTTTTATCAGGATTCGATCAGCTATACGTGATGTAACGTTACATTTTTATCAGGATCCCATCAGATCTCTGTGATGTAATGACGTTTTTATCAGGATTCCATCAGCTCTCTTTGATGTAATGACGTTTTTATCAGGATTCCATCAGCTCTCTTTGATATAATGTTACGCTTTTATCAGGATTCCATTAGCTCTACGTGATGTAATGTGAAGTTTTGCATCAAGATTTCATCACCTCTGTGTGATGTATCGTGATTGATTTTCACGCCAATTTTCTCTAAGTTGTGGCTGTGTGACGTGCCGGCTTGGGTTGACATGTATCTTCTCTAAGTTGTGGCTGTGTGACTTGCCGGCTTGGGTTGACATGTATCTTCTCTAAGTTGTGGCTGTGTGACGTGCCGGCTTGGGTTGACATGTATCTTCTCTAAGTTGTGGCTGTGTGACGTGCTGGCTTGGGTTGACATGTATCTTCTCACTCTATCACCCTCCACGTATTTTGCGCGCATACACCGTTCTTCCGGTTTACACTCCACCCTTGTGACATCGTGACAGACTGTCCAATATATCTTTTGTCACCTCCACTCTTTATGCCCGTTGATTTTATCTTGTTGATTTAAAATTACCACAAGCACCTGCACCAGGTGTCACACTGGTTTGCTTTATTATTATTGTTTCTGTTGTTTTTTTTTCTGAAATCGGCCATTTCTGTTAGCTCTTAACCTCTAAACAAAGAGTTCAAGTTTGTAGGAGTGAAATATATGCGCAACATACAAGGAAATCCGATGATGAAATAGGACATATATATGAATAACTTGCTGAATGGGGAAAGACAGGATCGGATCTAGATAAGATAGTAGTAACTATATTTACACAGCTTTTCACACACGAAGACGTTTTGAATTGAGATTTAGATAGGGCACTTTTCTATGACGGGTAAATAAGTGGACTTTTTTACTGGAGTGTTCTCTGTAAACTTGCCTTGTACAGCTTTGCATTGTGTCTTCTGTTTCTTGCGTGTTCGAGACTTGGTTTACTGTTGATGTTATTGTTGTTGTTGTTGTTGTTGTTGTTCTTCTTCTTCTTCTTCTTCTTCTTCTCCTTCTTCTTCTTCTTTGACGTTGACTTGCACACTTCTGAAGTAATCAGCAGAATTTGTTGGTTACATCTGTTTTCCCTGTTTCTCATATGATGGTCATATCTGTTTTCTCTCTTCCTCGTATGTTGGTCACATCTGTTTTCTCTCTTCCTCGTATGTTGATCACACCTGTTTTCTCTCCTCCTCGTATGCTGGTCACACCTGTTTTCTCTCTTCCTTGTATGTTGGTCACATCTGTTTTCTCTCTTCCTCGTATGCTGGTCACACCTGTTGTCTCTCTTCCTTGTATGTTGGTCACATCTGTTTTCTCTCTTCCTCGTATGTTGGTCACACCTGTTTTCTCTCTTCCTCGTATGTTGGTCACACCTGTTTTCTCTCTTCCTCGTATGTTGGTAAAACCTGTTTTCTCTCTTCCTCGTATGTTGGTAAAACCTGTTTTCTCTCTTCCTCGTGTGTTGGTCACATCTATATTCTCTCTATCTGGTATGTTGTTCACATCTGTGTTCTCTCCTTCCCGTATGTTGGTCACATCTATTTTCTCTCTTCCTTGTATATTAGTTAAATAGATTGTACTTTTTCTGTCTGGGCGAAAGAGCAAGACATTTTCTAATGCGTTTTATCGTTGACTCCACCCCCCCCCCCCCCATCTTTCGTCCAAGTTGCCGCCTTCGTTTTGTTTTGTTTCGTGTCATTTTTCCCGCCTTTCTTTCTTGTCACGTGATTTACAGCGGCTTCATTTTTGAGCGGGGATAAACCAGAGTTAGGGGTTCTTAAGCTCTTAAATGTCATCCATTCTGTTTGACGGTCTTAAAAATATTCACTCATTCCTTCTAGCTGCTGTTGTTGCTGCTGTTGTTGCTGTTGTTGCTGTTGTTTTTATCCTCTTCTTCCTGGATCTGCGACCTGGTGTTCTTTGCAGTCGATGCGGAGAAGATATTGAGGCACAGCGTCGTGCCGGACTGGGGGTTGTTGAGGAACAGCGTCGTGCCGGACTGGGGGATGTTGAGGCACAGCGTCGTGCCGGACTGGGGGATGTTGAGGCACAGCGTCGTGTCGGACTGGGGGTTGGCTACGCCGAGTAAGTTTTTCCAGTACCAGAGTGAAGCTAAAACAGCAGCAGGTTATGACAAGGGATCATTCACTCAGTCATTTGCATGTCCCTTGCGGAACTTTGCCTCCCTAACAGCACTTCTGTAGGCCTCTCGGTTGTGAGCAAGATACCCTGCTGCTGATGCATCCATTTGCAGATCGTCAACGATGTCTTGCAGCCGTCTTCGGCTTTTATCTTCCTCTCTTTCTTTTTCCCATTATGTACCCTTCCAAGATGGTTGTCTCTAGATTATCATGATGTTTAATGTGTCCAAAATATTTTAAGTTTTCTCTCTTTAATCCTCTTTACTAGCCAACCTTCTTCAATATTAAGCTCTTGCAGTATGGATATATTTGTTCTTTTTTGTGTCCACGATATTTGGAGAACTCTTCTGTAGCATTTACATTCAAAGGCATTTATGTGTTTCTCAGCTGTTTTGTTAAGTGTCCAGGTCTTACAGGCATATGTTGCCTGATCGGGGGGCTATACGGGTACTCCACCTTTCCCAAGGATGTCCCGTAGAGCGACAGAGGTAAGGAGGCGTCTTACTTCTCCTTTGATAGGGGATACCCCTACCCCGCTAATCGCGTATAAGGGATACAGCTAATCGTGAACGAAAAAAAGAGAATATCAGAGAGAGCGTTCAGGAAGTCGTAGTCCAGGTTAGTGTTTCCAAGGGAAGTCTGAAGCTAGAGGTGGACCCCACAGACATCTTGATATTTCTGCTAGTCAGCAACCCATAGCTGACATGTTAGGGTCAGGGTTAGCCAACCATAACTTACGTGCCAGGGTCAGGGTTAGCCAACCATAACTTACGTGCCAGGGTCAGGGTTAGCCAACCATAACTTACGTGCCAGGGTCAGGGTTAGCCAACCATAACTTACGTGCCAGGGTCAGGGTTGGCCAACCATAACTTACATGCTACGGTCAGGGTTGGCGAACCATAGCTAACCAAGACCCTGCCCCACCCCTCCGCTGGTACCCCCAGAAACAGACCTGGTCTGGCCAGCGGGCCAGGGATCGCTGTAGACCAGTGGTGGTGGAGTCTACTAAGGAAGCGTTGCATACCCTCTGCTCTTTATCTGCCCTCTGGGACTGAAAACTAGCTGCTACAACCCGCTCCCACGTCGACTCGATGCTGTGCCCCAACATCTTCACGATATCAGCTGCACAGAACAACAGCTAGTACTTCCAAGTGCATGTAGAAGAAGAAGAAGTAGAAGAAGAAGTAACAGTACTGTAGTAGTAGTAGTAACAGAAGAAGTAGTAGTAGTAGTAGTAATAATGGTAGTAGTAGTAGTAGTAACAGATGAAGTAGTAGAAGTAGTAGTAGTAGTAGTAATAGTAATAACAGAAGAAAAAGAAGAAGTAGTAGTAGTACTACTACTACTAGTAGTAACAGAAGAAGAAGTAGTAGTAGTAGAGGTAGTAATAGTAGTAGTAGTAACAGAAGAAAAAGAAGAAGTAGTACTAGTAGTACTACTACTAGTAGTAACAGAAGAAGAAATAGTAGTAGTAGTAGAGGTAGTAGCAGTAGTAGTAGTCGTAGTAGTAGTGGTAGTAGAGGTAGTAGTGGTAGTAGAGGTAGTAGTAGTAGTAGTAGTAGTAGAAGTAGTAGTAGTAGTAGTAGTAGTAGAGGTAGTAGCAGTAGTCGTAGTAGTAGTAGTAGTAGTAGAGGTAGTAGCAGTAGTAGTAGTAGTAGTAGTAGTAGAGGTAGTAGCAGTAGTAGTAGTAGTCGTAGTAGTAATAGTAGTAGAGGTAGTAGCAGCAGTAGTAGTAGTAGTAGAGGTAGTAGCAGTAGTAGTAGTAGTAGAGGTAGTAGCAGTAGTAGTAGTAGTAGTAGTAGTAGTAGTAGTAGAGGTAGTAGTAGTAGTAGTAGTAGTAGTAGTAGTAGTAGTAGTAGCAGCAGTAGTAGTAGTAGCAGCAGTAGTAGAAGTTGTAGCAGTAGTAGTAGTAGTTCTAGTAATAGTAGCAGAAGAAAAAGTAGTAGTAATAGTAATAATAGTAGTAGTAGTAGTAACAAAAGAAGTAGTAGTAGTAACAGAAGAAAAAGACGTAGTAGTAGTAGTTAGTAGTAGTAGTAGTAGTAGTAGTAGTAGTAGTAACAGAATAAAAATAAGTGGTAGAAGTAGTAGTAGTAACAGAAGAAAAAAAAGTTGTAGTAGCAGTAGCAGTAGTAACAGAAGAGAAAGTAGTAGTAGTAGCAACAGAGAAAAAAATAGTAGTAGTAGTAGTAAACGAAGAAAAAAGTAGTAGTAGTAGTAGGAGTAGTAACAGAAGAAAAAGAAGTAGTTATAGTACTATTAGTAACAGAAGAAAACATAGTAGTAGTAGTAGTAGTAGTAGTAGTAGTAGTAGTAGTAGTAGTAGTAATAGTAGTAGTCGAAATAACAGTAGAAAAGGAAGTAGTATTAGTAGCAGTAGTAGAGGACGAAAAAGAAAAAGTAGTAGTAGTAACAGAAGTAGTAGTAGTAGTAGTAACAGAAGAAAAATAAGTAGTAGTAGTAGTAGTAAGAGTAGTAGTAATAACAGAAGAAGAAGAAGAAGAAGTAGTAGTAGTAGTAGTAATAACAGAAGAAAAAGAAGAAGTAACAGTAGTAGTAGTAACAGAAAAATAATTAGTAGTAGTAGTAGTAGTAGTAGTAGCAGTAGTAGTAATAGTAGTAGTAATAATAGTAATAGAAGAAAAAGAAGTAGTAATATTGATTGTAGTACTAGTAGTAACAGACGAAGAAGAAGAAGAAGTAGTAATAGTAGTAGTAGTGTTAGTCGTAGTAGCAGTAGTAGTAGCAGTAGTAGTAGAAGAAGAAGACGAAGAAGAAGAATTTCTACTATCATCTTGCTTGTGCTTACAAGTGGCCCTCCGTATTTCTACTAAAGGTTACACGTAACAAAAATATGACTAAATATGATTTTGATGTTGTTTTCATCACATGTGATTGTTTTCTGACTCTATGGACAAATTCATTAAAGATAATCATGAATAATCAACAAAATAACATAACTATATGTTCATATATAACTGTAACACAAACCGTTTTTGAAACGAACAATTTTTCTACACATTTTGATCTAGAATTTGAACGTGATAATTGTCTAAGAACTTATGCCACAGGAAAACAAAAACAAAAACAAATTCTCCTTGTATATTCTTAATTCATTCACTTTGAAAAATGTATTACTTTAGTTTTCATTTCTCTTATCTATTTCATGTCTGATCTCTTTTAAATTGTTATACGCTACGATACGTTAATTGTTTCACTTTCCCCGAGATTAAAAACGTCTTTACCGATAAATGCGTTTTTTTTTTAAATTTCTCATTTTTGTATACTGTCATGAAGAAGACGCTAATCCGAAATATTGAATACCAGTTGCCTTTTACACGTTTTTAAAATTCTGTTCCCCTCCTATCGTATCTGATCTTCTTGGCTATAAATCTGTTCATAATTACTTCTTACATTCACGCAAGCGTCTTAGAATGAGTATTACTTTAACCCATCACATTCTATATTTCTTCTCGGAAGACCTTTAAGCAGTGTCCACAAGCGTATACCACGGGTTAAAACCAGCTATGGCTGACCTCAATCGGGTAACCGTTCATTCATAGGACTACGTTTATAGCCACTTACGTTTATCACTTAGTCATGCAGATAAATACAATCCACTTACATACGATTACGTGGGACTTACCTGTGAAACAAATATGTATCTACCAACAGAACAGGATATTAGTTTCCAAGTCCTACCAGACACACACACACACACACACACAAACGCACGCTTGGACACGGGACTATTCCGCGAAAAAGAATGTTGATAACTTCACGCGAACTAAATATCCTTAGGATTTAAGAAACTATACAACAGTATTTGATCTATGCTACATTATCCTTTCGGTCTTCAGTAATATAGGTCTACACTTTAACCCTTATAATCCCAGCGCATAAAGGTTTCCCAAAGTGGGGAATTACATCTTCAACGATCGGGGCTGAATTTGTCAGGCGAAGCATGAAGGTATGACTGATAACAGAATAATGGTATACGAGATTTTGTTTGTCGTTTATAACCGGCGACGATAAACTTGTTTTATGACGATGTCATGCTGGTGACAGGAAAGATTACTTTGGGAGACTTTGATAGTTGGTGTAAAATTGATGTTAAGTGGCTTTTGTCACTGGTTTGGTGGTTTGAGTGTTGAATAGGCGTTTACAGTGTTTGAGGTTCATGTCTTTTTTTCTCCTTGTCTTCTTTTCTTTTTTCCATGGCTTCTGTCTTTATTGTTTTTATTCATACAGCTTTTTGGGGGGAGCAAGGTTTTGTGAAGATAGGATGAAGTTCCCTTTTGATCTACAGTTGATGTTGTGTCGGTGTAGAGTTCTTTGATAGAGTTGTGGAGTTGTGTCGTTGTGGAGTTGGTATAGAGTTGGTGTAGAGTTGGCGTTGAGTTGTTGTAGAGTTGGTATAGAGTTGGTGTAGAGTTGGCGTTGAGTTGTTGTAGAGTTGGTACAGACATAGAGTGGAGTTGGTGTATAGCTAATAAAGAGTTGGCGTAGAGTGAATGTAGAGTTGATGTAGGGTGAATGTAGAGTTGATGTAGGGTGAATGTAGAGTTGGTCTAGGGTGAATATAGAGTTGGTGTAGAGTGAATGTATAGTTGGTATAGAAGAATGTAGAGTGTTGTGGAGTGAATGTAGAGTTGATGTTGATGAATGTAGATTGTTGTGGAGTGAGTTTAGAGAGTTGGTGTAGCTGAATACAGAGTGTTGTGGAATGAATGTAAAGTTGGAGTAAATGTAGAGGTGGTGTAGATGAATATACAGTGTGGTGGAGTGAATGTAGAGTTGGCGTAGAGGGAATGTAGAGTTGGTGTATATCTGACTTAAAAAAAAATACTTCAGGAACTAAACGAAAACCATAAAAAAACACAGTCTCATACTAAACAGCGCCGCCATATTATCTCGGAAAAAGGAGCCCATGCTTACTTTCAATTTCATGTTGTTTATTTTTAATGACACATTCCAAACAACGACCAGTGAATGCTTTTTTTTTTAAACAAATCCTTGTGTACGACCTGGCTGAGAAAGTGTACCAGGGTTTGACAACCGTGAGACAAAGGGCAGAAGGTCAGGCCGGCTCGAGAATCTAGTTTCTTAACATTTGGAAAATAAAGTTATTTTTATGTTCAGTTTAGTTCTTCATTGTTCTACATTTGTTCTTCCAAGCAAGTTGGCGTGTGGTAGATAAGGGAAACGACGACTGCGGTAAAACTGGTTCTAGTAATGAAAACAGATGGAGGTGTATGGTTGTCTTACAAAAAGGATAGAAAGAGTGAAGAAAATGGTTGATTGATTGATTGATTGATCTTTATTTCTAAAGAGTTGAAAGCTGGGCATGCAGGCCCTTCTGATATTCTGCCCTTTATCAAACAACTTTCTCTCTGTTCTAGAAACGGGAAGTGGGCAGAAGCAAGAACGTACAACAATCCAACATTTCGACAAAAGCTTTTTTCAAAGTCAGTCAGTCGGTCATTTACATGTCCCTTGCGGAACATTGGCTCCCTAACAGCTCCCCCGTAGGCCTCTAGGTTGTAAGCAAGATGCTCTGCTGCTGATGCCTCCATTCGCATCATCATCAATGATGTCTTGCAGCCGTCTTCGCCTTGGTCTTCCTCTCTTTCTTTTTCCCATTATGTACCCTTCCAAGAGTCTTCTCTAAATTATCATGACGTTTAATGTGTCCAAAATATATACGTTTAATCTTCCTTACTAGCCAGCCTTCTTCAGTATTAAGTTATTGAAGTATGTATATATTTGTTCTTTTTTGTGCCCGTGATATTTGAAGAACTCTTTTGTAGCATTTATATTCAAAGGCATTTATGTGTTTCTCAGCTGTTTTGTTAAGTCTATTTTCAAAGATCACATACAAAAACAACACAACAGATAAAAATACGAAAAATTTATGAAAAAATATAGACATAGCTTTTTTAACCTCCCTCTAGGAAGAGGGCATTCTGTGCCCATCCTTCTTACTAGGAGCAGACCAAAAAACAAGCTACTTAGTAGGAGGTGACCAAAATAAGCTACTTAGTAGGAGGAGACTAAAATAAGCTAATTTCTAGGACTAGACACAAAAAAAGCTACTTACTAGGAACAGACCAAAACAAGCTACTATTATAATTTACTTGGACCAGACCAAAAACAAACTACTTACTAGGAACAGACCCAAAAACAAGCTACTTACTAGGAACAGACCAAAACAAGCTACTTACTAGGAACAGACCAAAACAAGCTACTTACTAGGAACAGACCAAAACAAGCTACTTACTAGGAACAGACCAAAAACAAACTACTTAATAGGAACAGACCAACAACAAGCTACTTACTAGGAGCAGACCAAAACAAGCTACTAGTATAATTTACTTGGAGCAGACCAAAAAAGCTACTTACTAGGAACAGACCAAAACAAGCTACTTACTAGGAACAGACCAAAACAAGCTACTTACTAGGAACAGACCAAAAACAAGCTACTTACTAAGAACAGACCAAAAAAAGCTACTTACTAGGAACAGACCAAAAACAAACTACTTACTAGGAACAGACCAAAAACAAGCTACTTACTAGGAACAGACCAAAAACAAGCTACTTACTAGGAACAGACCAAAACAAGCTACTAGTATAATTTACTTGGAGCAGACCAAAAAAGCTACTTACTAGGAACAGACCAAAACAAGCTACTTACTATAAACAGATTTTAAAAAAGCTAGTTACTAGGATCAGCCACAAAAAAAGCTAAATCTGTGTATTTTCATCTATTTTTCCTGTATTTGCATGTGCAGAGGATTTGTTATAAAATTGCACATGTCTGTGATGATGTGTTTGACGAGAAGTATAACGATATGAATGACAGTGTATGATGATGTGTTATGGTGTATGATGATATACTTGGCAAGGTGTATGGCAAGGTGTACGTGGAATGTGTATAACGATGCGTGCGGCTTTGTGTGGTATTGTATGTGAAGATGTGTGTGACGACATATGTGTGGTAAGATGTGTGCCGTTGTGTGACTGCGTGACAATGCGTGTGACGAAGTGTGTGATGATGCGTGTGACAATTTTCGCGGCACTGCATGTGACGATATGTATAAGGATGTGCGAGACGACACATGAAAGCGCTGGATAAAGACCGATCACTATGGATTATTATACCGTTTGTTATCGCAAGTGTTATCTTGCACCACCAACTCCGGGAGAGATGAACAGATCCTCCAAAGTCAGGCAGACCACGGAAGAAAATGACGCCAAGAAAGACTCAAAGTGCATGCCAAGAAGTTCTTTCCTTCAAGAACGCATTACCAAATACCACGCAAATGATGAGAAACAACTGAAGGATTCTGGCACACTCATAAACAAGGTTTATCCCTTCTCGTCATGTGCCAAGTGAATGTTGAAACTCCGTATTCGTTTGATTAAATTTGTGTTTCTTTATCCTTTATTATTCAGAATTCCTTATTAACATCTTTTCTCTATTCCAGGATGATAAAAAGCTGAGTTTTAAGACTATAACCTTCCAGCGTCTCCACAGTTTCAGCAAATGTTATTTGTAATACACTGTCCAGCGATGATGTTTTACATCTGCAGTCAAAGTAATCCCCGCCTTACGAATGTCTGACTTACGTACAACCTGTAGTTGCGAACAACACCGATAAAGCCTATTATGTCAGAAAGTCCAATTACGTAGAATGGTTTGTAATAAGAAACAGGCGTTCCTTTGTGCCACGCATAAAAAACTATGCGATTGTGCAGCGGTTCATCTGTTTTTTAATATGTTTTATGCGTAGAAAGATACACTGTATACTGTAACAGTATTTGGGCAAAGACAGATAATTAATGAGATGATTATGATAGATTTGGTTTAATGGTTTATGGCCCATAGTTGATAGTAATCTTGTTGTCAGATTATCTGCTCTTGAATCGAGACTCTATCTTTGCACGTGATCTTTAAGTGGGTGAGAGAGAAATCGTGCTATTTCTATTTATTTTGATTCAGAAACTTGTGTTAGTTTTGTGCTGTACTATCATGTACTTTAGTTGAGTAAGAATGTAGAGTTGATAGGCTGAGAATTCCTATGGCGGTGAACGTCTGTTGACGAAGTGTAGCCGCCGGAATTGTTTCTTCATGTTGTTCTGAGATATAACATGCCATACGTCTGTGCATGTTATCTCGTTGACCATCATCATGTTCCACGTAATAAATATCCTCCATGTGTGTAGAAACACCATAAGAAATAAATCTTGTTGGCAGAAATGCAGATGAAGCCAATGACAGCAATTATTGAGGAAAGACGCTGGCGATACTTGGGACATGTGCTTCGAATGACAGACAACTCACTACCAAAAATAACACTATAACACTAAGATGGACACCACAGGGGAACAGAAGTAAGGGTAGACCAAAAGAGATGTGGAAAAGAACAACAGAAAGGATGTTGAACAATAGAGGGCTCACCTGGGCAAGAGCAGAAAAATTTGTGGAAAACCCTTGCGGAAGCCCCGTGTGCCCTGGGCACTTAAGGTTCAGAGGGAGAGAGAGAAGGAGAGAGAGAGAGAGAGAGAGAGAGATGTGTGTGTAGAAGGAGTTCGTCTTATGCTGCTGTTGTGCCATGTTTGAGTAAAAAAGTTTCTGGGTATTATTTAGCGTGAAGAGTGCATAATGTATTTAGGCGTGTGTGAGAGTGTAACTTAACCTTAGTAAAGATTGTAACTTAATATGAGTAAAGAGTGTAACTTAATCTTAGTAAAGAGTGTAACTTAATATTGGTAAAGAGTGTAACTTAATCTTAGTAAAGAGTGTAACTTAACATTAGTAAAGAGTGTAACTTAACATTGGTAAAGAGTGTAACTTAATCTTAGTAAAGAGCGTAACTTAACATTAGTAAAGAGTGTAACTTAACGTTAGTAAAGAGTGTAACTTAACATTGGTAAAGAGTGTAACTTAACATTAGTAAAGAGTGTAACTTAACATTGGTAAAGAGTGTAACTTAATCTTAGTAAAGAGTGTGACCTAACATTACTAAAGAGTATAACTTAACCTTAGTGAAGAGTGTAACTTAACCTTAGCAAAGAGTGCAACTTAACCTTAGTAAAGAGTGCAACTTAACATTAGTAAAGAGTGCAACTTAACATTAGTAAAGAGTGTAACTTAACGTTAGTAAAGAGTGTGACCTAACATTACTAAAGAGTATAACTTAACATTAGTAAAGAGTGGAACTTAACCTTAGTAAATCGAGTATGTCCCATTCACGGTAACTCTAGAAACTTTACTAGTATTTAATAGAAGGAGTTAACAGCAAGTACACACTGGTACACTCACGTATCTATGTAATTATCACGAATCTATATAATTACACACGTATGTATATAACAAAACAAAAATCTCTTATAACACTATATGCTGTATAACTACCATTAACCGTACCTGTTCCGATTTACGTACAAATTCGACTTGCGGACAGTCTTAAGAACGGGACTCATTCGTATGCGAAGAACGCCTGCACACTCTCATGCATGATACACAGTATCTAATAATTAGTGGAACAGGATGTGGAGAAATCCTCACAGACATGACTGTTAGACTCAGCTATTGTTGTAAGTTCTGCTCAAATGGGCCTACAGATGAGCCAGGACTTAAAGAGGCCCCGGAATAATCATTGTTAACATTGTAAGGATTTTTCGGGCCGGGCCCTCTAATATGCCAACATGGGAAAAATGGGGGCCGCCTACTTGCAGCATCTTTAGGTTCCTTATTCTCGTTGCGTTAGCGCGCATGGGAGACAGGGAGTAAGATCTGGGTTGCTAGTCCCATGCTGTTGTCCCATGTCCCACAAGCGAGGACTAACACTGACTTTGCCCATTACTTTTCTAAGACTTCTGAAACTCGTTTTAGGCTAAGCGGCCTGCCCAATATTATATCCATCATCCTCGAGTTGATGGTGGTAATAAATGTCTAACGCGATCCGTAAGTTTCGTTAACGGGGTTTGCATTCCCTGTGGTTCCACCGGTAGTGGAGCCTGTTGGGACGCTTAAGTCTACGCACCATTTTCAGTGTTTCCTCCAGCAAGTCACTGTAGTTCACTCTCCTCCAGCAAGTCAGTGTAGTTCACTCTCCTCCAGCAAGTCAGTGTAGTTCACTCTCCTCCAGCAAGTCAGTGTAGTTCACTCTCCTCCGGCAAGTCACTGTAGTTCACTCTCCTCCAGCAAGTCACTGTAGTTCACTCTCCTCCAGCAAGTCACTGTAGTTCACTCTCCTCCAGCAAGTCACTGTAGTTCACTCTCCTCCAGCAAGTCACTGTAGTTCACTCTCCTCCAACAAGTCACTGTAGTTCACTCTCCTCCAGCAAGTCACTGTAGTTCACTCTCCTCCAGCAAGTCACTGTAGTTCACTCTCCTCCAACAAGTCACTGTAGTTCACTCTCCTCCAACAAGTCACTGTAGTTCACTCTCCTCCAACAAGTCACTGTAGTTCACTCTCCTCCAGCAAGTCACTGTAGTTCACTCTCCTCCAACAAGTCACTGTAGTTCACTCTCCTCCAGCAAGTCACTGTAGTTCACTCTCCTCCAGCAAGTCACTGTAGTTCACTCTCCTCTAGCAAGTCACTGTAGTTCACTCTCCTCCAACAAGTCACTGTAGTTCACTCTCCTCCAGCAAGTCACTGTAGTTCACTCTCCTCCAGCAAGTCACTGTAGTTCACTCTCCTCTAGCAAGTCACTGTAGTTCACTCTCCTCTGGGCAATATCGAGTGGCTTTGACGTTATCACGAGGTGGCAGCACGGGCCAGGGAGATCAGCTGAGGAATATTAATTCACCCAAGCATTATTAAAAAGAGGAGGAGTTGTTTGATGTCAAGGTCACACTAAATAAAGTATCATTCGTTTGAATAAGTTCATCCAGGTCTGTAGCAGCGTAGGAAATGAAAGTGAGGGATGCCTGGGGCATGTTCTATCAGCAAGTTATTTTTACTGAAAAAAAATATATAAGATTTGTTTTTCCTTTCTTTTTCTTGAGGTCACCTTGTGTTAACAGCCTTATACACCGTAACCTGGAACTGTCAGATATACATGGGGGAGCAAACACACAGATCTTTAGATCTTCACACAACATTGTACACCATAATGAAGAAATGTCTGATACATGGGGGAGCAACCAAACAGATCTTTAGATCTTCACACAACATTGTACACCATAATGAAGAAATGTCTGATATACATGGGGGAGCAACCACACAACTCTTTGTTGTAACATAAGTGAGTGAGACGAGAACATAAACATATGACCTAAACAAGACAAAGCTGTTTGCTAAAAAGACAAAAACAAACAAACAAAACAAGTTTTTCTCAAAGTAACTGATTAGAAACTGTTCAAACAAAGTAGAAAACAGTAAGAATGTTCACTAAAAACTGAATCGTAGGAATGCTCACTAAAAACTGAATCGTAGGAATGCTCACTAAAAACTGAATCGTAGGAATGTTCACTAAAAACTGAATCGTAGGAATGTTCACTAAAAACTGAGTCGTAGGAATGTTCACTAAAAACTGAGTCGTAGGAATGTTCACTAAAAACTGAATCGTAGGAATGTTCACTAAAAACTGAATCGTAGGAATGTTCACTAAAAACTGAATCGTAGGAATGTTCACTAAAAACTGAATCGTAGGAATGCTCACTAAAAACTGAATCGTAGGAATGCTCACTAAAAACTGAATCGTAGGAATGCTCACTAAAAACTGAATCGTAGGAATGCTCACTAAAAACTGAATCGTAGGAATGCTCACTAAAAACTGAATCGTAGGAATGCTCACTAAAAACTGAATCGTAGGAATGCTCACTAAAAACTGAATCGTAGGAATGCTCACTAAAAACTGAATCGTAGGAATGTTCGCTAAAAACTGAATCGTAGGAATGTTCACTAAAAACTGAGCCTGAACGTAGATGTCAGATGGCCATTTTGCAGATGACGTCCAGGCCGAATATAACTTAAGGGAATTTGACCAGTTCTCTGACTTTGGACCTTCAGGGTGACCGCCTGTCTTCTAAACCAGTGCTTCCCAATTTAAAAAAAAAAAGGTGCGGTGACGTAGAGAAGAAGACGGATAGCTCGGAGATCAAGCGGTGGAGAAGGATTGAAGCGAGAACTGACAACAGATACTGTTATGACTGAGAGAAGGATTGAAGCGAGAACTGACAACAGATACTGTTATGACTGAGAGAAGGATTGAAGCGAGAACTGACAACAGATACTGTTATGACTGAGAGAGGGATTGAAGCGAGAACTGACAACAGATACTGTTATGTCCGAAAGAAGGATTGAAGCGAGAACTGACAACAGATACTGTTATGTCCGAGAGAGGGATTGAAGCGAGAACTGACAACAGATACTGTTATGACTGAGAGAATGATTGAAGCGAGAACTGACAACAGATACTGTTATGACTGAGAGAATGATTGAAGCGAGAACTGACAACAGATACTGTTATGACTGAGAGAAGGATTGAAGCGAGAACTGACAACAGATACTGTTATGACTGAGAGAAGGATTGAAGCGAGAACTGACAACAGATACTGTTATGACTGAGAGAAGGATTGAAGCGAGAACTGACAACAGATACTGTTATGACTGAGAGAAGGATTGAAGCGAGAACTGACAACAGATACTGTTATGACTGAGAGAGGGATTGAAGCGAGAACTAACAACAGATACTGTTATGACTGAGAGAGGGATTGAAGCGAGAACTGACAACAGATACTGTTATGACTGAGAGAAGGATTGAAGCGAGAACTGATTGACAACAGATACTGTTATGACTGAGAGAAGGATTGAAGCGAGAACTGATTGACAACAGATACTGTTATGACTGAGAGAAGGATTGAAGCGAGAACTGACAACAGACACTGTTATGACTGAGAGAGGGATTGAAGCGAGAACTGACAACAGATACTGTTATGACTGAGAGAATGATTGAAGCGAGAACTGACAACAGACACTGTTATGACTGAGAGAGGGATTGAAGCGAGAACTGACAACAGATACTGTTATGACTGAGAGAAGGATTGAAGCGAGAACTGACAACAGATACTGTTATGACTGAGAGAGGGATTGAAGCGAGAACTGACAACAGATACTGTTATGACTGAGAGAGGGATTGAAGCGAGAACTGACAACAGATACTGTTATGACTGAGAGAGGGATTGAAGCGAGAACTGACAACAGATACTGTTATGACTGAGAGAGGGATTGAAGCGAGAACTGACAACAGATACTGTTATGACTAAGAGAGGGATTGAAGCGAGAACTGACAACAGATACTGTTATGACCGAGAGAAGGATTGAAGCGAGAACTGACAACAGATACTGTTATGACTGAGAGAGGGACGATAAAATCTGCCTGGGCCCACGGACCCCCTTCTATTTCAAACTCCAGGCCCACGGACCCCCATACTTTGGACAACTTTCGCATCTGTATGGTAGCTGTGTGATTTAAATGCAACATAATTTTATGTTCAGAAAATGTGTGTAATGAGTAAACGGTACATTACACTATAAAACACGGCACAGACTTGGTGAATTTTCAATATGACAATAATGTAGCTAAAAAAACCACAGCAATTGACATAAAAAAGGACCTTAAGTTTTTGTCACGGACCCCCACGGCAGAGTTCCCGAACCCCCACGGCAGAGTCCATGGACCCCCACGGCAGATTCCACGGACCCCCACGGACCCCCATGGCAGAGTCCATGGACCCCCACGGCAGAGTCCACGGACCCCCACGGCAGAGTCCACGGACCCCACGGCAGGTTCCGCGGGCCACCAACTGGCAACCACTGCTCCAGATGAAAGGGACTAACCCTTGCCCAGTGGAAACCCACGTCCCAGAAGATCTTCTTCTGGTCGTAGTCCCAAGACAACTCAAGGGCAGAGAAAAGACCAGGCAGATTTTATCATCCCTCTCCCGGTCATAACAGTATCTGTTGTCAGTTCTCGCTTCAATCATTCTCTCGGTCATAACAGTATCTGTTGTCAGTTCTCGCTTCAATCCTTCTCTCAGTCATAACAGTATCTGTTGTCAGTTCTCGCTTCAATCCTTCTCTCAGTCATAACAGTATCTGTTGTCAATCAGTTCTCGCTTCAATCCTTCTCTCAGTCATAACAGTATCTGTTGTCAGTTCTCGCTTCAATCCTTCTCTCGGTCATAACAGTATCTGTTGTCAATCAGTTCTCGCTTCAATCATTCTCTCAGTCATAACAGTATCTGTTGTCAGTTCTCGCTTCAATCCTTCTCTCGGTCATAACAGTATCTGTTGTCAGTTCTCGCTTCAATCCTTCTCTCGGTCATAACAGTATCTGTTGTCAGTTCTCGCTTCAATCCTTCTCTCAGTCATAACAGTATCTGTTGTCAATCAGTTCTCGCTTCAATCCTTCTCTCAGTCATAACAGTATCTGTTGTCAGTTCTCGCTTCAATCCTTCTCTCAGTCATAACAGTATCTGTTGTCAGTTCTCGCTTCAATCCTTCTCTCAGTCATAACAGTATCTGTTGTCAGTTCTCGCTTCAATCCTTCTCTCAGTCATAACAGTATCTGTTGTCAGTTCTCGCTTCAATCCTTCTCTCGGTCATAACAGTATCTGTTGTCAATCAGTTCTCGCTTCAATCCTTCTCTCAGTCATAACAGATACTGTTATGACTGAGAGAAGGATTGAAGCGAGAACTGATTGACAACAGATACTGTTATGACTGAGAGAAGGATTGAAGCGAGAACTGACAACAGACACTGTTATGACTGAGAGAGGGATTGAAGCGAGAACTGACAACAGATACTGTTATGACTGAGAGAAGGATTGAAGCGAGAACTGACAACAGATACTGTTATGACTGAGAGAGGGATTGAAGCGAGAACTGACTACAGATACTGTTATGACTGAGAGAGGGATTGAAGCGAGAACTGACAACAGATACTGTTATGACTGAGAGAATGATTGAAGCGAGAACTGACAACAGATACTGTTATGACTGAGAGAAGGATTGAAGCGAGAACTGATTGACAACAGATACTGTTATGACTGAGAGAAGGATTGAAGCGAGAACTGATTGACAACAGATACTGTTATGACTGAGAGAAGGATTGAAGCGAGAACTGACAACAGATACTGTTATGACTGAGAGAGGGATTGAAGCGAGAACTGACAACAGATACTGTTATGACTGAGAGAAGGATTGAAGCGAGAACTGACAACAGATACTGTTATAACTGAGAGAGGGATTGAAGCGAGAACTGATTGACAACAGATACTGTTATGACTGAGAGAGGGATTGAAGCGAGAACTGACAACAGATACTGTTATGACTGAGAGAGGGATTGAAGCGAGAACTGACAACAGATACTGTTATGACTGAGAGAGGGATTGAAGCGAGAACTGACAACAGATACTGTTATGACTGAGAGAGGGATTGAAGCGAGAACTGATTGACAACAGATACTGTTATGACTGAGAGAGGGATTGAAGCGAGAACTGACAACAGATACTGTTATGACTGAGAGAATGATTGAAGCGAGAACTGACAACAGATACTGTTATGACTGAGAGAGGGACGATTAAAATCTGCCTGGGCCCACGGACCCCTTTCTATTTTAAACTCCAGGCCGACGGACCCCCATACTTTGGACAACTTTCGCATCTGTATGGTAGCTGTGTGATTTAAATGCAACATAATTTTATGTTCAGAAAATGTGTGTAATGAGTAAACGGTACATTACACTATAAAACACGGCACAGACTTGGTGAATTTTCAATATGACAATAATGTAGCTAAAAAAACCACAGCAATTGACATAAAAAAGGACCTTAAGTTTTTATCACGGACCCCCACGGCAGAGTCCACGAACCCCCACGGCAGAGTCCATGGACCCCCACGGCAGATTCCACGGACCCCCACAGACCCCCACGGCAGAGTCCATGGACCCCCACGGCAGAGTCCACGGACCCCCAAGGCAGGTTCCGCGGGCCACCAACTGGCAACCACTGCTCCAGATGAAAGGGACTAACCCTTGCCCAGTGGAAACCCACGTCCCAGAAGATCTTCTTCTGGTCGTAGTCCCAAGACAACTCTAGGGCAGAGAAAAGACCAGGCAGATTTTATCATCCCTCTCCCGGTCATAACAGTATCTGTTGTCAGTTCTCGCTTCAATCCTTCTCTCAGTCATAACAGTATCTGTTGTCAATCAGTTCTCGCTTCAATCCTTCTCTCAGTCATAACAGTATCTGTTGTCAGTTCTCGCTTCAATCCTTCTCTCAGTCATAACAGTATCTGTTGTCAGTTCTCGCTTCAATCCTTCTCTCAGTCATAACAGTATCTGTTGTCAGTTCTCGCTTCAATCCTTCTCTCAGTCATAACAGTATCTGTTGTCAGTTCTCGCTTCAGTCCTTCTCCATCACTTGGTCTCCGAGCTATCCGTCTTCTTCTCTACGTTACCGCACCTTTTTTTTTTTAAAATGACGTTTCAGATCTCCCCACTGTGGCGTCTTGTATCTTTGGGTTTGTACCCCGGGTATGCCAGAGGCATAACATCTTTAGATCTTCATAGAAGAATTTTCAACTTAGGCGAGCACTTGAGCATTTAAACATCAAAGAAGAGATAAGAGCACCAGCAGAGTTATCCACAGCACAAGGATGATGGTTGTAAACGTGTCAAATAAACGAACTTCCTATAGACGTAACCATATTACTAACACATATTCATTATTGCAAAACTGCTATTACTGTGTACGGTTATTAACAATATTTCACATTTTTTAAATGAAAAAAACGTCATATTTAATTTCATTATGCAGTTCTTCATATTTTTCCTTTCGTCGAAACAGGTAAACACAAGAACATATGTATCTTAAAAAAACACATTATGTCCCCCCCCCCCCCCCCAAAAAAAAAAAACAAGATTATACTTAAAAAGTGCAGGCGCGCGCGCATACACACATGAGCACAGACACAGGAAATTATGTAGGAGGGAAGATTAGATAAACTATTTCAGAACGATAATAACTGTAGTGATATGAGTTCTTATATGACCAGATATAAACGCTTTTTTTTTCTTGTGACTTGGAAGATTTGATTTCACGGAAATCCGCGCTGGGCACTGAGATTCTCCTCTACCAGGCAGGTCTCCATGAACTAAGCTGAACCGTGTCAGGCTTATAGCAGGAGTGTGTCTGAACTCTTCCTTTCTTCGTTCATTCCTCACACATCTTGTTGATGAAGGCAGACTTGTGCTTGCTTTGTGTGCGCTCAGCCTACTAATCTGGTGGTACAGGGTTCAAATCCCAGCAGTGAGGATTTTTTCTGGTAACACCACACACACAAATAAAAATGCCCCGGGCCCACCCAGTCTCTAAAACTTGGTCCCAGAGAAATCTGAGAAGGTAGATGCTGACAGACGTGATAATGACCACATCAGACTTTCATGTGCCGAAGGTCTTAGAAATACGGGCCTAACACCGTACCCCCGACACGCCTCAATGGAGCGGAGACGGGAATTTTACCTTTATCTTGCCGTGTAATTTTTTTTATCCCTAATCTTTTTTTTTAATCCCCGTGCTATTTGACCATCCAGTTTCAGGCATTTTTCTTCCTCTCTGTCTTCTTGTATATCTTTTTGCCTTGAGTTTTCCCGTGATTATCAATTTAAAACTTGAAATCTCCGAAGAGGCCCTTGCCTCCACAGCCATACTCGCTCCCTATTAAGTCCTCATCTAGTCTTTCCTCTCTAGCAACTGATTTTCTAGAACTTTCATGGAATAAAAAGAGAACGGCAAACCTTACTGCGGTTATCCATCTTAATCATCTTATCCGTCTTAATCATCTTATCGGTCTTAATCATCTTTATCTCTGGTTGACAACCTTTGCATCTCTCTTTCTCGCTCTTTCTTTCTCCGTGAACCATAAGGTGGCCAAGACACATGGAGCTTCCGTAGGGGTTTTCCAAGAGCGCCTTCCCCCTCTCCCCCTCGCTCTTGCCCAAGTGAGCCCTCTATTAATCAACATCCTCTCTTTTGTTCTTCTCCATGGTCTCCCTTGTTCTGCCATTACTCCTATATCCTTGAGGCGCCCATTTCAGTGACACCTTTTGGTAATGATTTATCAGTCACCCGGAACATTCTTCCCAACCATCGCTGGCGTCTTTTCATCAAAGTCAAATGCTTCACCTGTATACATGAAACTAACTTCATGTAATAAGTATTCGTTCGTTTGTTATTGTTGTTCAAGTTTGCACCAGACATGGCAGGAGACCGTGTGTATGTTTGTCTAGTTGGTACCTGCTAGAGAGAATGAATCTAAGCTACGGAATTTCTGTGTGTCACGACCTCGTTTCTTTCCGGGTGTCACGATCTCTCATGTCTGCTGAGCAGTTACTAAAGACTTTGTCAACAAAACACCTTTTTTTGGGGTGCTAGTTGGCTAAGTCGATAGTACGCTGTTCCCTCGTGGCTAGACGGCTGCTCGTCCTACCGGAGTCCGTGTTCGAATCCCAGGTAGTTCTCTTGTGATTTTTCTTTCTCTCACGTCTCACTAAAGTGCTTTGTCTACGATTTTTTCGAGGTTTAATCCTACAATATTTGTTACCTGTATTTCTGGCACCAAAGGTGTTATTTCTTACGGTATTTTGCAAAATGTTCGCCTAATCTTACACAGACATTTAGTTAAATCCGCACATAATCACTCACGAAATCTACACAAAACTCACTCTCCAGACAGAGTTTAAGTCTGCAGCTAATTGTCTCCCTTTCCCCGTTATTGTGTTATGTACTATAAACATATATTTATACGCTCTTTTCTTTTTTCTATTTCTTCGTCCTGTATATTTCCCATATATTCAAAAGTTATAAGCACAAAAACCAAGTTAAGATTATTCGGTTCAGATGTAATATCCACCCTCATTTATGCAAGCGAAAGCTGGAAAACAACTAAAGAAATAGACAACGAATTAGCCTCTTTTGAAAACAAATGCCTAAGAAAAGTCCTCGGAATAAAGTGGAACGAATTCAAGAACAACGCAGAGATAAGACAGATGATCAAACAACAACCTGTCTCATGGTTGATAAGAAAAAGAAGATGGACATATGTCGGTCACATGAGGAGAAGAAACAGAGAATCCCCAAACAAGCTATCAATGGAACACAACAGACCGAAGAAAAATATGTCGATCACGTGAAGCTCTAAAGAGGATATTGTTCAGAGAGGCCAGTTTATTTGGAATAACATCTCTTAATGAGATTGAAAAGCTCGCCAAAAACAGGAAATCTTGGCAAACCACCAAACGAGCCTTATGTGACGTTTAACGACACGGGAAGGATGTAAGATGTAAGATGTATATTTTTGTATGAAAAAGATGTAGGCCCTTAAAATTACAACTATGTGCTCGTTAATGAATACAATTGTTCCTATCATCTCATAAAAGTCTGATAAAGAAATCTGGTTGTCTTGTGAGAGTTAACTATTTTCTACGTTCTGTTCACTTTTCATGACTTCCTTATTCCTGTCCTAGTCTCCCAGAGCTTGTCTGGCATCTTTCTCTCAAACCTCGCTTGTTTGGCATCTTTCTCTCAAACCTCGCTTGTTTGGCATCTTTATCTCAAACCTCGCTTGTTTGGCATCTTTCTATCAAACCTCGCTTGTTTGACATCTTTCTCTCAAACCTCTCTTGTTTGGCATCTTTCTCTCAAACCTCGCTTGTTTGGCACCTTTCTCTCAAACCTCGCTTGTCTGGCATCTTTCTCTCAAACCTCGCTTGTCTGGCATCTTTCTCTCAAACTTCGCTTGTTGTTCTCACAGTTTAAGTTGGATCTCTTTAATGTAAATAATTATTTCGGTAAATATCATCATCATCATCATCGCCACCACCACCACCACCATCATCATCATCATCATCATCAATGTGCCGTGCCGACTGGCTTTGGCTATTATGCTTCTCCAGAGTACACGATCCTTCATGCAGGCCATCAGCTCAGTTGGTAATCTCCTCTCACACCATCCCGTCAGACTGTCCAGTATCATTTCTCTTGGTCTTCCTCTTGATCTTCTTCCTTCTATTTTTCCTGTTGTTATAATATTTTCAATGCCCCTTCTTCTCATTGCATGTCCTATGAAAGTACATTGTCTCTGTCTCTTTTTTTTTTTTTTGACAAGATATTTTGTCTCTCCAGCTCTTCTCATACATTCTTCATTAGCTATTTTTGCTGTCCAGGGGATTCGCAACATTCTTCTAATAAACCACATTTCTGCTGCTTCCAATGATTTTTGTGCGAGACCTGCCTATTGTCCATGATTCACTTCCATATAACAAGATAGGTTCAATATAGCATTTTAGGACACGTTTTCTAACATTCATTGATAAGGATGTGTTGCATAATATGTTTCTCATTCTCTGAAATGCAGTCTTTGCTTGGCCTATTCTGTTCCTAATTTCTGTTCTGCATTTCCCATCTGAAGTTATTACTGCTCCAAGGTTTTTAAATTTCTGCACCTGCTTTAGAATAGTTCCGTTTAAATTTATACTGCATGTTGGTGGATTCTGTTTCTTAGATATAACCGTAGTCTCTGTCTTTTTGATGTTCAAAGTAAGGCCTTTCTGTTCACTTTCATTGGCCCTTATCCAAGAGATTGTGCAGGTCTTATTGGTTTTCAGCTATCAGTACTGTGTCGTCAGCGTACCGAAGGTTGTTAATACTGTATCCTCCAGTTTTTATGCCTGGTTCTGTGATGATCGTTATTAGAATATTCTCGCTGTACAGAGAAAAAAGGTCTGGAGACAGTACACATCCTTGTCGCATCCCTTGTTTTATAGGTTGATATTTTCCAGTTTTATTTTCATCTCGAATTGCTGCTTCTTGCTGTCATTATAGTTGTTTTATAATTTCCAGGTCTTTGCCGTCTATATTGATGTCTTCAAGGATTTTAATAATTTCATTAAGCTTCACCTTGTCGAGTGCCTTGGTGTAATCAATGAAGCATAATTAGAGATTTTTCTGTACTTCTAAAGCTCTTTCTGTTAGTGTTCGTAAAGCATAAATGGCATTGTGTGTTCCCTTTCCTTCAACAAATCCGAACTGTTCATCTGCTATTTCCATTTTTATCTTTTTCCTTGTTCTTCTCATAATGATTCTCAGAAGTAGCTTCGTTATGTGACATGAGAGGCTGATAGTCCTGTGGTCCTCACATTCCTTTGTACCTGGTATCTTTGGTAGTGCTATAAACGTGGATTTAATCAGGTCATTGGGCATATAACCACTGTTGTAAATGTCAGTCAGTAACTTGGTTATTATTTTTATTCCTGTCTCCTCTAGTGCCTCTATTTCTTCTATTGTTATATTATCAGGCCCAGTCGCTTTTCCTTTCCTCATGTGTTTGATGGCATCTATGATTTCATCTTCAAGTATTGGTGGTCCATCACAGTTTTCAGTATCTGGTGTTAATTCTGGTCTTTCTACTCCATATAGCTCACCGATATACTCTGTCCACCTGTCCACAATGTCTTCTTTTCCCATTAACATTTTACCTTCTTTCGATTTCAGGCATCCTGTGGTATATTTTGTTTTCCTGCCTGTGAGTTCACTAATTCGTTTGTGCATGTTTTTGCTGTCTTTATTATGGGAGTCCTCTATCTGTCTGCACTGTTCATGTAACCACACTTCTTTTGCTCTCTGCATTTGCGTCTTATTTCTTTATTTATCCTACTATAATTTTTTCTTAGTTATTTTTACTCCTCCTCCTCTTGTCCATCAGTCCTAAGATGTTGCCTGTCATTCATTTATTTTTAGGGGCTTCTTCTTGATTATAATAATGATAATAATCACACGATATTAAAGAAGGAATGTGCTGTAGTAAATGTGGGCTGTCAATCACGTGAATTTGTCTGTCTCCTGCCAATCAAAGGAATTTATTTGTCTCCTTTCAGTCAAAGGAATTTGTCTGTCCCCTGCCAGTCAGAGAAATTTGTCTGTCTCCTGCCAATCAAAGGAATTTGTCTGTCTCTTGCCAATCAAAGGAATGTATTTGTCTCCTTCCAATCAAAGGAATTTGTCTGTCTCTTGCCAATCAAAGGAATTTGTCTGTCTCCTTCCAATCACATGAATTTGTTTGTCTCCTGTCAATCACATACATTTGTCTGTCTCCTACCAACCACATGAATTTGTTTTTCTCCTGTCTATCACATACATTTGTCTGTCTCCTTCCAATCACATGAATTTGTTTGTCTCCTGCCAATCACATACATTTGTCTGTCTCCTGCCAATCACATACGTTTGTCTGTCTCACGGGGAGAGAGTGGCACTGACTTTGATAAACTAATTCTAAGCTTCGAGTCCTTGGTGAATTTTTGTTACATAAGTTGATGTATTCAACATTAGATTAAATTATTAATCCAACCTAGAAGTTTTAATCTCACCTGCTGGTTGTACTCTTGTCGGCTGGTTTTAATTTCACCGGCTGGTTATAAAATATTACTAGTCACCTATAAAATATTGTTAGTCACCTAAGAAATATTACTAGTCACCTATAAAATATTGGTAGTCACATATAAAATATTGTTAGTCACCTATAAAATAATGCTAGTCACACATAAAATATTACTAGCTACATGTGTTTCTAGTGCAGGGCGCACTACGTTCTAATCCTGACTGCGTTTTGGGACCATAAATCGTGCCGATGACAAAGATCTGGCAATCCCAGAATGGTAGACACTAGTCAAGCAGTCAAGCTTTCCACTCTACCATTTCCAGCAGTCAAGCTTCCCACTCTACCATTTCCAGCAGTCAAGCTTCCCACTCAGCCAGGGCCAGCAATCAAACTTCCAACTCCATCAGGTTCAGCAGTCAAACTTCCCACTCCACCAGCTCTAATAGTCAAACTTCCCACTCCATCAGCTCCAATAGTCAAACTTCCCACTCCATCAGCTCCAGCAGTCAAAATCTCCACTCCGCCATATCCAACAGTCAAACATCCCACTCCAGCAGCTCCAGCAATCAAACTCCCCACTCCACAATTTCCAGCAGTAAAACTTCCCACTCCACCATATCCAACAGTCAAGCATCCCACTCCAGCAGCTCCGGCAATCAAACTTCCTACTCCACCATTTTCAGCAGTAAAACTTCCCACTCTACCAGCTCCAGTAGTCAAACTTCCCACTCTACCAGCTCCAGTAGTCAAACTTCCAACTCCACCAGCTCCAGTAGTCAAACTTCCCACTCCACCAGCTCCAGTAGTCAAACTTCCAACTCCACCAGCTCCAGTAGTCAAACTTCCCACTCCACCAGCTCCAGTAGTCAAACTTCCCACTCCACCATATCCGGCAGAAGTAACATACCACCTCTGGACTCCCTTGGCCACATCACGTGATCACCTGTGCGCTTGTATCCGATTGGCTGCGTTTAGACAAATAAAGACCCATGTTCTATCACTGCTCTGTACGGTTTTTTTTTAAAATTTAAATTTGAAGAAAGCGTTTCCTGTCTGAGGCGAGTTGAAGGTATCCTCTGGCAGCAGAGACTCTGGAGAGAAAGGTACCATAAAGAATGCGCATTGCCAGCCAATCAAGGTCTGCAGAATACACTGTTAAAACAAAGAGAAAAATCAAAATATGCATGAGCGAACAAGCAAATGGGCAGGCGACCAAACCGTCTAAGAGTACTGAAATAAGTGCCTGAAATGTACACTTCAGATATCATAATCAATGTACTTAAGCTCTAAAAGCCAGTACTTTGTTCCTGCTTGGATTTATATTTAGTTTGTACTTTGGGCTGCACAAAAAATTGGTGCTCGTATTGAACTGTTACGGTAACGTTCGATTACTTTGTGTCAACAGAAGTAGCGTATAATCGCCAGCCGTTCTGGCGGTTCCAATGTCAAGTGGTGAATGGTTGGTAAATATTGGTGATTTTGTGGTGGTTCGGGATATAGTAACTAGGATATACATTAAGGATACAGATAAAATATATCTTATAATTTGTGTTAAAATTGTATACTGCTAGTTATCGGCACTTCCAGTACCTGTAATGTTATAACGCTACAAGCAACCAGAGCATATCAGAAGATAGGTTAGTTGGTCAGTGAATTGTGAATGTACTAGAAAGATTTATAGTTTTATTATCCTCAGAAACAGACTGAAAAAAGTTCACCCTTCTCAAACGGCTGCTGTTGGTTCTGGCTATCTGGCTATCCTCGTGATCAGAAAGTGCACAACTCGCCTGTTTGTCTCTTGATTGGCTGATCTAGACTAATCGACAACCTCCTCACATTGTTTTACAAACCAGAATAAAAACCCAAGACGACATAAAAACAAACTTTATATTAAGCATACCTCAGTGTCTGGATGACTTCTGGCCGGCCGATATCTCTTAACACTACCTTCAAACCTAAAAAAAAAACCAATAAAAAACAAAAACCCAAGACCACACAAACAACTTGATAATAAACATATCCCTTGCTTTTACTGAGAAATAACCTGATGGGTATATTTAACTTATACAAAAGGTTAAAGGTTGGAACACTAAATCCAGAATAAAACCGCGTAGACACAAATATTTATTGTGTAATTTTCTTTATATCTAGGTCGGGAAAACCCTGCCGTTATGGAATCTCGCAACAGTTGTAACCGAAAAAAGAGGTCAACCATGTGAAACTCTAAGGAGGACATTGTTAAGGGAAGCCAGTTTAGTTGGCAGAACATACCTTGATGAGGTTGAAAAACTCGCCGAAAACAGGAAAACTTGACAAACAACCATGCGAGCCCTATGTGACGTTTAACGGCACGGGAAGGATGTAAGATGTACGAATTTTCTTTATAAACGGAAAACGAGTTAACTCTTTCATTCCACCGTAACACTGACAGTACTGGTAGAACTTTAACACTTACGAGAATCATTTCTCAGAGCGATATTTAGGCAAAGTCCAAATAAAATGAAAAGTTGCACATTTCTAACACAACCCATGTTATTAAATTATACAGTAACTTCCATCAGCCAGATTTCTGGGGCATGTTTGGAGGAGAGGCGGGCTAGAGCATCTAACAACAGAGAAGATGGAAGGTAGAAGAGGCAGAGGTAGACAGAGAGAGAGAAGATGTTTGATGGTCTGGCATCCTGGCACGGGAAATACTCAGTGACAAGCCTGTTGAGATGTACAAGGTATAGAGGGTTATAGAAAACAGACAGACAGACAGATGGATAGATAGATAGATAGATAGATAGATAGATAGATAGATAGATAGATAGATAGATAGATAGACAGACAGACAGGCAGACAGACAGACAGACAGACAGACAGATGGATAGATAGATAGATAGATAGACAGACAGACAGATAGATAGATAGATAGATAGATAGATAGATAGATAGATAGATAGATAGATAGATAGATAGATAGATAGATAGATAGATAGATAGATAGATAGATAGATAGATAGATAGATTTCCTTACAGTTTATTTCTATCAAAATTTATTCGACAAGGCATGAAAATTCAGAATCGAAAGGGTGTATAAAAACCTCAATTTTTCTGAACCTCCTTGAGAAATAATAGATCAGAAACGGCGAAGATGTGACAGCTGACATTAATGTAAGAACGCTCTCACAAATTAAGTCTCTGTACCTTATGCTGGAGGTTGAGGAAGAGTTGAGGGCAAGTTTTGATGTGTGGTTTAACTATCATTTTCCGTTCAAAGTATCCTGGTTTTCGAACAGTGTAATGCATTAGCATAAGTTCCCGATTTAGAGATATCAGTTTTACGCTGAATGGTACTTCGATATAGAACAACAGATCATAATCTTAGTTTATGACTCTTTTTTTTCAGCAGGCCGTATTTATCGTTTCCAACACTTTATATCAAAGGTCACTAACTAGAATTATGAAAAGCAAATGAGAAGTAAACGAAGAGGATTGAAGACTTGACCTAGGCGAAGTCCACCAGACTCTTCCCAGCTACTAGTCTATGGCGGAGTGGAAGCTACAGAAAGTTGTAGTATAAGCTTATAACTATTATTATTGTTAATTTTACCGTTACTGTAGCTTAGGCTCAGGTGAGGCTAAGTGGATAATGCACTAGTCTCCCATGGCCACAACACGCCGCAGTAACAGACCTCTGGTAACAGGTACTTGGCTTGTTTTGGAGATGGGGAAAGAAAGGTGGCCGGACATGGCGCTGACCATGTGACTCACTAGTGTGCGGGCAGGTCAAGGAATATGTGAGCACTCACATTATATACTATAAGTACCTCTGTATCACAGCCAGTCAGTCATTTGCATGTCCCTTGCGGAACGTTGCATCCCTAACAGCTCTCCTGTAGGCCTCTCGGTTGTAAGGAAGGTGCCCTGCTGCTGATGCATCCATTTATAGATTATCAACGATGTCTTGCAGCAGTCTTCTACTTGGTCTTCCTCTCTTTCTTTTTCCCATTATGTACCCTTCCAAGACTGTCTTCTCTAAATTCATGACGTTTAATGTGTCCAAAATATTTACGTTTTCTCTGTTTAATCTTCCTTACTAGCAAGTCTTCTTCAATTTTAAGTTCTTGATGGATATATGGGGGTCATACCGAAAGTCGAGAGCAAATATTTTTTAAAAATCATAATTTATAGATTGAGAAAATATAAATGAATCACCTTAAACTGCACCCTTTGCACTTCATGTAGAGATAATGACGTCACCAGCATGTGTCACGTAACCATGCGGAGCAGAGCAAAATGGCGGGTGCTGAAGTTTCGTTTCGTCAACGTGCTGTTATTGAGTTCCTCGTTAAAGAGGAAATCCCCGTCGCTGAAATTCACCAAAGACTTCAACTTGCTTATGGAGATGTGTAAATGGGTGCTTGCAGTGTTAGGAGGTGGGTGAATCATTTCAAAGATGGAAACATGAGCACCCAAGATATGCCTCGCAGCGGTCGCCCTCGAACTGCCTCCACTAAACGAAACGTGGACAGGGTTGACGACATAATTAAAAAAGACACATGACACAGTATCTGAAATCGCTGTAAATCTTTGAATAGGGCACAATGCAGTACAGGAAATGATTGAAACCATAGGCTATAGAAATGTTTGTACCTGCTGGGTCCCACCTGGAGAGAACGTCCAGAAAGCAGTGCGTCTGTGCCGGCGGTCATCTGGAACTAATTCAACCGGGAGGATATTTTCAAACGTGCAGAACGATGGGAAAAATGTGTGCAGAGAAATGGAGATTATGTTGAAAAGTGAAGAAAAGAATGCAGATAAAGTGGTACATTCATATTTTCTCTATCTATAAATTCTGATTTTGAAAAGAATTTTCTCACGACTTTCGGTATGACCCTTGTATTTGTTCTTTTTTGTGTCCATGATGTTTGAAGAACTCTTCTGTAGCATTTACTTTCAAAGGTATTTATGTGTTTCTCTCCTGTTTTATTAAGTGTCCAGGTCTCACAGGCATATGTTAAGATGGGAAAGATGCATGCCCTTAAAAATCTTATTCTCGTAGTTCTGTCAGTTCCTTTCCACAGCTTCTTTAGTTGTTTTACTTTTTGAAGAGCAATAAATGTCCTCTTTTTAATTCTCTTCATTGTATCTCCAGTATTAGTTAGTAGTGATCCAAGATATTCAAAACTCTCCTCCTCTTCCAACTTTTCCACACTGATACATATTTCATCTGCCTTATTTGCTTTATCAGTTGTCATCAAATTAGTTTTCTTCGCATTAAGATAAAGATTGTGCTATGGTACCACAGTCTTATATATCTTATATCCTTCCCGTGCCGTTAAACGTCACATAGGGCTCGCAATGTAGTTCGCCAGTTTTTCATGTCTTTGGCGAGCCTTTCAACCTCATCAAGGGATTTTATGCCCATTAATTTGGCCTCTCTTAGCAATGTCTTCATAGTTTCATGCGGTCTGCCTCTTTTTCTTTGGTCTGTTGTGTTCCACTTTGTAGCTTGTTTTGGGATTCCCTGACTGTTTCTTCTCATCACGTGATCAACATATGTCCATCTCCTTTTCCTGATCACCCATGAGACTGGTTGCTGTTCAGTCATCTGTCTTATCTCTGCATTGTATCACAGTACAGCTACATTTATCTTACAACTACCGTAGCTGTCCGCCATTAACGTACATCCTCAAACTCAACCACAACCCGTCCTAAAATTTTAAATAAACGGCTGCCACTTATTGAAATAATTCGGGCGATCCTCTCAGGCAACTTGGATATATGTAGTCCTCGTGAATGTCTCGGCGTCTTGGACTGAGGGTTGTAGCGCTAGTGTAAGCATAGGTGACCCGGTGACGGGCAGGTACCAAGATATCAGCGTTACAGTGTCTTTCGTAGTGTACACTTTAGCGTCGCCTAGATACATCGGTTTCTTTCTTTCTGTCTTTTTTTCTTTCTTTCCGGGCCTCTTTCTTTCTTTCTTTTTACCTTTATGGGTCTCTCTCTCTCTTCTTTCTTTTTTTTCTGTCTTTTCCTATCTGGGTTTCTTTCTTTCTTTCTTTCTTTCTTTCTTTCTTTCTTTCTGTCTTTTCCTATCTGGGTTTCTTTCTTTCTGTTTTTCTTTCTTTCTTTCTGGGTCTCTTTCTTTCTTTCTTTTTACCTTTATGGGTCTCTCTCTCTTCTTTCTTTCTTTCTTTCTGTCTTTTCCTATCTAGGTTTCTTTCTTTCTTTCTTTCTTTCTTTCTTTCTAATTCTTTTGTCTTTTTACGCCTCTCTCTTCATTTTTGTTTTTGTTGATAGCCTCTCATTCATTCATTCATTCATTTGCATGTCCCTTGCGGAACTTTGCCTCCCTAACAGCTCTCCTATAGGCCTCTCGGTTATGAGCAAGATGCCCTGCTGCTGATGCATCCATTTGCAAATCATCAACGATGACTTGCAACCATCTTCTACTTGGTCTTCCTCTCTTTCTTTTTCCCATTATGTACCCTTCAAAGACGGTCTTCTCTAGATTATCATGACGTTTAATGAGTCCAAAATATTTACGTTTTCTCTCTTTAATCTTCTTTACTAGCCAGCCGTCTTCAATATTAAGTTTTTGTAGTATAGATATATTTGTTCTTTTTTTGTGTTCATGATATTCGAAGAACTCTTCTGTAGCATTTACATTCAAAGGCATTTATGCGTTTCTCAGCTGTTTTGTTAAGTGTCCAGGTCTCACAGGCATATGTTGCGATGGGAAAGATGCATGCCCTTAAAAATCCTCTCCACAGATTCTTTAGTTGTTTTACTTTCTGAAGAGCGATAGATGTCCTCCTTTTAATTTCCCTCATTGTATCTCCATTATTAGTTAGCAGTGATCCAAGATATTAAAAACTCTCCACTTCTTCCAGTTTTTCCTCATTGATAAATATTTCAGCTGGCTTGTTTGTTTCGTCAGCTGTCATCAATTTAGTTTTCTTTGCATTAATATGAAAAAAAAGACAAAAGAAAACAAAGGAAAAGCGAGAACAGACAGCTGACAAGATGAATTACTGAGGACCTCTCTTTCTTCCCTTAATATTTCATCTTTTCAGCTGTCTGTTCTCTCTTTTCCCTTGTTTTCTTTTGTCTTTTTTTTTCATCTGTATTCCATTACTCTCGTTTTTGGCCACATTCTACGCTGGAACCACATGGTTTGAACTCGCAATTCAGTTACACCTAACAATCCCCTCCCCCACCACAAGCATATTACCTCTGCTCCAACTTCCACTCCTTTCTTGCTTGCTACACATATTTCGAAACCTCCTCATGGCATCAGATTACAACCCCTCTACCCCAACTGCAACCTCCTATTCCACCTTATCCCGGCTAGATTACCATTACCTCTCCTCTTTCTGTGGTTCCTCCCTCCCCCACTTTACAACCCACCTATCACACATTACAAGTCTCCGGTTAAACATTCTCAACACTCCACCATGCACAATTCTGGACACAGCCTCTTACAAGCCACAGCTAAGTACTCCATTTTTATTTTATTTATTCTATTTCTTTCAGTTCCTACTTTTTACACAGCATTCGTGTGAATTTATATTTTATCTTCTTTCTCCATTTCTCCACCCTGCATGTTTTTTGTATGATTAAGGTTCAAACCAAAACATCACAACTGTGCGCTTGTTAATTAATAAAGCTGTTCCTACTTTTTTCTAGTTTATGCACTTTCTGTGTTGTAGTTTCCTTGTTTATTTATCTCAGCTGTTTAGATTTAAAATAATCTCATTTAAATGTATGCATGTATGGTACGTATGTATGTATGTATGTATGTATGTATCTATGTCTGTCTGTCCGTCCGTCCGTCCGTCCATCTATCTATCTATCTATCTATCTATCTATCTATCTATCTATCTATCTATCTATCTATCTATCTATCTATCTATCTATCTATCTATCTATCTATCTATCTATCTATCTATCTATCTATCTAAACGTCTGTCTGTCTGCCTATCTGTCTGCCTGTCTGTCTGTCTGCCTGCCTACCTACCTACTTACCTACCTACCTATCTACCTGTCTACATACCTACCTACCTAACTACCTACCTATCTATCTATCTATCTATCTATCTATCTATCTATCTATCTATCTATCTATCTATCTATCTATCTATCTATCTATCTATCTATCTATCTATCTATCTATCTATCTATCTATCTATCTATCAGTACGCATATATGTATGCATGTTTAATGTATGTATTTTTGTGTGTATGTATGTATGTATGTATGTATGTATGTATGTATGTATGTATGTATGTACGTACGTATGTAAACGTACTCCTTTACTCTATACATCTTTGTCTTTCAGCCACTCTGTCATTCTTTCATCCTGCCTGTCTTGAATCTTGCACTGTTTCTGACATTTCCCTCTAGGCTATTTCTTACACTCTTCTGTGTACATTATCTGTATGTCCGCCCTCATAATATCTATGTTATGATATGTTCTGCAGGAGTAAAGACAGCATTCCCTCTCTACTTCTGTTATACCTGGAGTGTGTCTTATCTGCTGGCTACTAGTTGTAGCTTGTCTATACTCAGCGCTACAGATGATAATGGTGTACACCAAGGCAGTGTACACACAAACAAAACTGAGTACACTTTTTTTCGTGGTAGATATTTTGTCAGAACAATTTAAAAAGAAAAATGAGATTGGAATGTGGGAAAAAAAAACAGTTTCTTTGCTGGAGGGTCATGAAAATTGTTCGTTTTTGTGTGTGTGGAATAATGGAAAATAAGCAAAGCAGGGAGGAATAAACAGAAGATAGGAAAGGAAACGAGAAAGGGAATAGAGAGAGAAAAATGAGCAGTAAGGGGGAAACTAAAAGGACAGAACTAATAAATAAGGAAAGAAAGATAGTTAAGAAGAATAAATAAACAAGAAGGAAAACAGTTCTCTTTTATAGAAGAAAAAGAAGGAAGAAAGAAAAAAGAGAGAGAGAGAGAGAGACAGAGAGAGGGAAAGAAAGCAAGAAAGAAAGAAAGAAGCCAAACAATGAAATAAAAACAGAAAGGATATAAAACACAAAAGAAAGAGAGACAGGAGACATCACAGAAAGGAAAGAAATAAAGAAAAAAAAAAGAAAAAAGAAGAAGGAAAAGGAAAGAAGGAAATGAAAGAAAGAAAGAAGAAGAAGAAAGAAAAAAGAAAGAAAGAAAGAAAGAAGTCAAACAATGAAATAAAAACAGAAGGGATATAAAACACAAAGAAGGAGAGACAGGAGTTATCACAGAAAGGAAAGAAAGACAAAAAAGAAACAAACAAACCAACAAACAAACAAGCAAAAAAGAACAGCGGAGAAAACAAGAAAATACAGTAAGATAAAACAGAAAAGGAGAAACAAAGAGCAAAAACAATATCATAAGAACTTACTCCTTTTCTTTCTGTCTTTCTTTCTTTTTTCTTTCTTTCTTTCTTTCTTTTCTTTTTCTTTCGTTCTTTCTTTTTTCCCCTATTTCTTTCTTTCTCTCTTTCTGTCTTTTTTTTATTCTTCTATAAAAGAGAACTGTTTTCTTTCTTTAAGATAAGGAAAGAAAGAAAAAAATACAGAAAAGAAAGAAAGAAAGAAAAAAAAAAGAAATACCGAAAAGAAAGAAAGAAAAAAAAAAATTTGTATTTAGACTCTCCACCCCAATCCTTCACAGACTAATAATCGAAATCTCGCTGAATCTCGTCTTTCCACGCGAGATCTTATCAACTCTGCAACAAAGAATAAAAAAATAATTTTAGAAAAGCGAAAAAGAACAAAGAAAACAAAATGAACGCCGGAAAAAAGCAGTGAAACGAATAATTAATTCTTGATTTCAGACAAACCTGGCTAACTCTTCCCACAATACCTTGCCTCGTTCTAGCTAGCAACATTCCGCCATAACTTCTCTGATTATTTGTTAAACAAAAGAAGTTTTAACAACATCACTTTGGTATGGGAGGCGAAGAAATAACGGAATAACACAAACATTCCACCAAACAGCCAGTGTATCTTCTCCGTGCAAATAGGACAACCAGAGTTCTAAAGTGTCGTATAAACAGAATGTTATCGTGTGAATAGGGTACACCAGCCACTGAACAAGCAAACAAAAAGCGTGTTAATAGCACAATCGTAGCTCTATAGTCGCTTCATGGCCCAGAGATAAAAATAGTTTACTGTTTGTTTTTGTTCTGTTCTGAAATTTATAGTTTTATTTATAGTTTTATTATAGTTTTATTTATAGTCCACTTCTTTGCTTCTGTTTTGTCTTTTCCTCGTATATTCCTGTTATTGCTGGATAAAGGCCGCTGTTGAAATATCGTGAAGAAAACATTATCACTATTTCTATTACTACTACTTTACTATTATTACTACTTCTAGTACCACTAGCACCACTAGCACCACTAGTACCACTAATACCACTAGCACCATTAGCACCACTAGCACCACTAGTACCACTAGTACCACTAGTACCACTAGTACCATTAATACCACTAATACCACTAGTACCATTAATACCACTAGTACCACTAATACCACTAGTACAACTACGGATTTTAGCTTTTGTCCCTTTATCACGATTTCTGGGTCAGTATATTCTATGTTGGGGGCGGGTTGATATACAACTTCTGTTTTCCCGATGTTGATCGTAAGGTCAAAGTTGTCACATGCCTCCCAGAAGTTATCAGTAATAGTTTGCATGTTAGATGTTGAGTTAGCATTTAGAGCACAATCATCGGCGAAGAGAACATCTCTGATTTTCTAATTCCTAACTTTTGAGGCAGCTTTTAATTGCTTCATATTGAAGAGTTTTCCGTTTGTTCTAGAAATTCAAGGAAAACAGTTTTCTTTGAGCTTCTGGAGGCGTTCACGAGCACGGCCGAGAACACCTGAAGAGTGTAGGTGCAAGGACACATCCCTGCTTTACCCCAGTGTAGGTGTAAGGACACAGCCCTGTTTTACCCCAGGTAGGTGCAAGGACACATCCCTGCTTTACCCCAGTGTAGGTGCAAGGACACATCCCTGCTTTACCCCAGTGTAGGTGCAAGGACACAGGCCTGCTTTACCCTAGTGTAGGTGCAAGGACACATCTGTGCTTTACCCCAGTGTAGGTGCAAAGACACAGCCCTGCTGTACCCTAGTGTAGGTGCAAGGACACATCCCTGCTTTACCCCAATGTAGGTGCAAGGACACATCCCTGCTTTACCCCAGTGTAGGGATGCTTTACTCCTACAGGTAACTGGAAAGGATTCTGAGACCTCGCCATCATCGAGAACACAAACCTTCATGCCCTCATGAAACTGACGAATATTTCTATGAACCCTGGCTGGGCATCCAAATTTGCCATTATGAGCCAGAGACAGTCCCTGTTGACAGTAACAAAGGCTTTGGTTAAGTCTACAAAACGGTTAATAGGTCAGTGTGCTGCTCCTGGCACCTTTCCTGTAGTTGATAGATGGCAAAGGTCACGTAAACTGTTCCTCTTCCTGCTCGAAAACTCTACTAACTCTCGGGGAGCAAATTATCTTAAAGATGCTGATTGTGTCTGTTAAGCAGGACGCGAGCCAGTACCTTGCCAGCGATTGACAGCAGCGAGATTCCTCTGTGATTATCACAATGCTGGCCATTGCTCTTGTTCTTTGTACAGGTGGATTATTTGGGCGTCTTTAGTCTTGTGGTAGAGTTCCCGAGCTCCGAGGTGAACAGAAGAGATCAGTGAGACTCTGTAACATGCCGGTTCTTCCTACTTTGAAGATCTCAGCGGTGATGGCATCTGAGCCGGGAGATTTCCCCCTTGATAACTGGCTCTTAACTTTCTGGATGGTTGGTGGTAGATCTAGCTCGCTTTTAATTTCCACCTGAGGTAGGCGACCAGTCGCTTCGTCACTGATGACCGATTGAAGGACAGTATTAAAGTGCTCCGCCCACGGCTTCAGGATTTCATTTTTATCTGTCAGGAGCATGTTCCCATCTGCGTTAAATAGAGGTGCAGATCTTGAGGATTTCGGACCATATATTGTCTTTACTGCATCATAACATCTTTTCATATCCTTCCTATCGGTGTAGCTTTGTATCTCCTGAGCCTTGTTTTGCAACAACGTGTCATGTATTTAAATATTACCACTACAATATTATTATTACTACTATTACTACTGATTCTACTTATACTACTACTACCACTACTACTACTACTACTACTGCTGCTACTACTACTACTACTACTACTACTACTACTACTACTACTACTACGATTTCTGCTACATTATTACTCCTGCTACCGCTATTACTACTACTGTACTATTACTATAGTACTATTATTACTAGTATTAGTATTATGACTTTTGATCTTTGAAAATTAAGAGCAGAGCATCTCTAGCATAATCCATTATTTTAAAAATATAGAATAACTTCCTTTTAGTTCATTTCTACAGAAATTTTCTCAACAAAATTTCTTTTAGCATAGCAAGGAAAGTAATTCAGGAGTAAAAGAGTTAATCTAGCCGGATGAATAATGATTTACTCCAGCTGTACGCTGAATTTTTCACTGTAGCTGTACGCTGAATTTTTCACTGTAGCTGTACGCTGAATTTTTCACTGTAGCTGTACGCTGAATTTTTCACTGTAGCTGTACGCTGAATTTTTCACTGTAGCTGTACGCTGAATTTTTCACTGTAGCTGTACGCTGAATTTTTCACTGTAGCTGTACGCTGAATTTTTCACTGTAGCTGTACTCTGAATTTTTCACTGTAGCTGAACACTGAATAATCTCCTATAGCTAGACTCTTAATTGTTTAGATGTAACTGAAAACCCATTATTACATCCCTATTTTAAGCATTGAACTACACAATGTGTTCAGAAACTATGCTGGACTTGTTTTCTGTAATTCAGCTTTCTATTTCTAATATTTGCTTTCACTGTTAACATTTTAACAGACATCATCATCATCATCATCATCATCACCATGCCGCATTCCCCCCCCCCCCCCCCCCAAGGTAGGCTGCAATGAATCTCCACTCTGAGCTGTTTCTTGTTCTCATAGAACACTCGGCCAAGCTTGTCCCTGTCCATCTCTTGATGTTGTCCACCCATCTCTTGATGTTGTCCACCCATCTATGTCACTGTCTTCCTCTTGTTCTTTTCCTTTCAATCTTGCTCTCAAGAAGTGCCTCTTAACATGCCCAAAAGTATCTTAACTGTCTTGTTTTTATGATTTTCAATATTTCTCTTTTCACTTCTTGTTGGTTTACCACTTAGTTCCTTGTTTTCTTTTCTGTCCATGGGATATGTCCTATTCTTCTGTACATTCACATTTCAAGGGCCAGACTTCTGCACCATAAATAGATATTGAATACATGTAGCATTTTACAATACATAATCCCAGTTGCTGTGATATTTGGTTTGATGTAAGGATTTTCCTCATTCTGCTGAAGGTGTTTTTTGCCAAGCCTCTCTCTCTCACTCTCTCTCTCTCTCTCTCTCTCTCTCTCTCTGAACCTTAAGTGCCCAGGGCACATGGGGCTTCCGCAAGGGTTTTCCACAAATGCCTGCCCTTTGCCTTTTTTTTCTGCTCTTGCCCAGGTGAGCCCTCTATTGCTCAACATCTTTCTGTTGTTCTTCTCCATGTCTCTTTTGGTCTACCCTTACTTCTGTTCCCCTGTGGTGTCCATCTTAGTGCTATTTTTGGTAGTGAGTTGTCAGTCATTCGGAGCACATGTTCCAACCATCGCCAAGCCAACCCTATTCTCTTATTAATTTCTGTTTCACAGTTTCCGTCCTTTGTTAACATGTGCAACAGATAACTGAAGTTGCTAACCCGTTGAAGTAGTTCTCCATTTATTTTAATATTTACTGTTGGCTTTCTTTCTTCTCAGATGATTACCATGACATTTGTCTTTCAGATATTTATTTCTAGTTCACACTTTTGACTTTCATCGTTTATTAACGTCACTAGATTCTGTAGATCTTTTCTTT
>CM019700.1:4308061-4378061 GCA_009760885.1 Achatina immaculata
TCCTACCCTCTTTATGTATGTTAAAAAACACATTCTTACCTGAGTAATTCTACAAAGCCTGCTGCATTATTAGTTTTACCGGATTAAAAGTTAATCGCGCAATTAAAACCTTTTTTATCCCCTTTGCACTTTCGCAAAGAAAGACAAAACATGTTTACGTTGGCGGACTAGCGCTGTCTAGCATGTATAAAGTGTCACAATATCTCGTCTGAAAAAATTATAGCAATTTTTAGTCTTTTGCGGTTACAAACGGCAAGTTAGAGGAGGTAATGTTAGAGGAGGTAATGTTAGAGGAGGTAATGTTAGAGGAGGTAATGTTAGAGGAGATAATGTTAGAGTAGGTAATGTTAGAGTAGGTAATGTTAGTGTAGGTAATGTTGGAGGAGGTAATGTTAGTGTAGGTAATGTTGGAGGAGATAATGTTAGAGTAGGTAATGTTAGAGGAGGTAATGTTAGAGTAGGTAATGTTGGAGGAGATAATGTTAGAGTAGGTAATGTTAGAGTAGGTAATGTTAGTGTAGGTAATGTTGGAGGAGATAATGTTAGAGTAGGTAATGTTAGAGGAGGTAATGTTAGTGTAGGTAATGTTGGAGGAAATAATGTTAGAGTAGATAATTGCGTTAGAGAATTGTATAAACATTCGGTAATCAATCAAGTAGCCAGTAACCAAATTCAACTTGAATGATTACTTATTTCGTTGATCTGTTATCTGAATAATTGCTGTCTTTCTATGATTCTTAACTCTGATAAGATTTTTAAGAAAATGCACCTTTCCCATTGCAACATGTGCCTGTGAGACCTGGACACTTAACAAAACAGCTGAGAAACACATAAATGCCTTTAAATGTAAATGCTACAGAAGAGTTCTTCAAATATCATGGACACTAAAAAGAACAAATATATCCATACTACAAGAACTTAATATTGAAGAAGGCTGGCTAGTAAAGAAGATTAAACAAAGAAAACGTAAATATTTTGGATACATTAAACGTCATGATAATCTAGAGAAGACCGTCTTTGAAGGGTACATAATGGAAAAAAGAAAGAGAGGAAGACAAAGGCGAAGATGGCTGCAAGACATCGTTGATAATCTGCTAATGGACACATCAGCAGCAGGTCATCTTGCTCACAACTGAGAGACCACCAGGAGAGCTGTTAGGGAGACAAAGTTCCGCAAGGGACATGCAAATGATTGACTGACTGATACCCTCAGTAAGGTGTTTTGTGGAGTTCCATCGCCAATGTTCGTCTTCTTCTACCTTCGGTCTAGAAAGAACGTTAGCTGATTAGTGTTGCAGTTATGTGCTCTTCGGTCCAACATGTCCGACTTCGGTTAGACGTAATTTTGAAACCGGGTTCGTGTTCACATTGCGATTGCTAACTGTTTGTTCCCACGGTCACCACTAGAAACTAGAACAGGGTCTTGGTCGGCTGTAGTTTACCAACCCTGACGCAAGCGAGTGTCACTTGTGGCCTATCTCATTCATCCTGAAGTGCGTCTTCGTCCACATCACAGCTTTGATCCACAGACCCAGACGTTAGCAGCTCTACAGTCTGCCGTGAGAAGTACAGAGCTGTAACTGTAGGGTCTTGATTAGGATTGTTTCGTCATCGTTTAAGCACACTCTTCTTTCGCTCCGACTTTTTGATCAACAGAACCTGACGTATTCTTACCAAACTTTGCAATTATACGTTTTCTCTGTAATCAACTTGCCAGTCTTGCTATAATGCGGGTTGCCACTATGTGAGTCTAGTCTATAGCGGCTGAAAACAATAAACTTTTAGCGCGTTTGGCAAGCGCCAAAATTGAGCCTCAGAATTTCAGGGGTGAAATAAATTATTTTTGTTATTTTTATTTCCTTTTAAAAGAGAAACAAGGCAAGGCCTTACTGCGCTGCAGAAGGCAGCTGTTAGTCTAATCGAGGTGTACTGCCCTACGGGTTTGTCAAACTCCCTTTGTCAGTTTTATCAGGTGGTCTGTAAAGTATTGTCTTTTTCAGGAGAGAGAGAGAGAGAGAGAGAGAGGAGAGAGAGAGAGAGAGAGAGATAGCTCTTGACAGATAACTACTCCGTTTTCCGTCGCAAGTTTACTCGTTGCATCATTTTTTCTGTTGTCAACGATGAAGATATTTTTGCCGAAATATTTGTTTTCACGGCTTATCAATTATTATGTTCTCTCTTACGTAGAGAGAGACTGAGAGAGATTGCCACAGAACGGGCTGATAAAATAACGCAGGAAGAAGAAAAAAAGAAAACAATTTACATGATGAAAAATGACATCAAAACAAGGAAGCATCATCATCAGCCGCTTTATGTACGACACATAAATGAATGATTTGAACGTTCCTCCTTCCTTTTTGTGTGTTTCCTCTAAAAAAAAAAAGTAAAGATAGTCCCATAGCAAATGCCGTAGGGGGTGAAGCGTTAGAGACCTCATTATGCTGGGTCATCAGCGTATGAGGTAGGGTGACCAGTTCCTTTCCTCGCTGCCTTTACTTCCCAGATTTTCTCTGGTACCCATTTTACGAGGCTGGGTCGACCTCGGGGCCGTATTGGTCGGAAAAAAAAATCCCGCTCAGCTGGGGATTCGAACCCTCGACCATTTGGTTGCTAGACGAGTGCTCTAACCACTACGCTAGCCGGCCCCGTGTTTCCTCTACCAGCTCCTAACATTTTCGTAAAGTTATATAATTCATCTCCAGTTGTTACTTAACTTGGAGATATGTTTGAAAGGAGAATACTGAGAATCTGACAGCGTGAAAATGTTGTGTATGTAACGAAGTGACAGTATTAGGTGTTGTAAATTAGGGACCGTGGATGCCCTGTGAATGGAGGCATCAGCACCAGGGCATCTTGGTAACACCAGAGAGGCTTACAGAGAGCCGTTAGTGAGGCATTCATTCATTCATTTGCATGTCCCTTGCGGAACTTTGCCTCCCTAACAGCTCTCCTGTGGGCCTCTCGGTTGTGAGCAAGATGGCCTGCCGCTGCTGCATCCCTTTGCAGATCGTCAACGATGTCTTGCAACCATCTTCGCCTTGGTCTTCCTCTCTTTCTTTTTCCCATTATGTATCCTTCCAATACGGTCTTCTCTAAATTATCATGACGTTTAATGTGTCCAAAATATTTAAGTTTTCTCTCTTTAATCCTCTTTACTAGCTAGCCTTCTTCAATATTAAGCTCTTGTAGTACAGATATATTTGTTCTTTTTTGTGTTCACGATATTTGGAGAACTCTTCTGTAACATTTACATTCAAAGGCATTTATGTGTTTCTCAGCTGTTTTGTTAAGTGTCCAGGTCTCACAGGCATATGTTGCGATGGGAAAGACGCATGCCCTTAAAAATCTTATTTTTGTGGTTCTGTCTGCTCCTCTCCACAGATTTTTTAGTTGTTTTACTTTCTGAAAAGCTATAGATGTCCTCCTTTTAATTTCCTTCATTGTATATCCATTATTAGTTAGCAGTGATCCAAGATATTCAAAACTCTCCACTTCTTCCAGTTTTTCCTCATTGATACATATTTCGGCTGTCTTGTTTGTTTTGTCAGTTGTCATCAATTTAGTTTTCTTTGCATTAAGATAGAGGTTCTGCTCTTCGCTGTTCTTACGGACTGACATAATTAGATTTTCCATTCCTTTTTGTGTTGTGGACAGTAATACTGTGTCATCAGCATATCTAATCTCTGGTATTTCATAACCTCCAACTGTTGTGGCATCGTAATATTCTTTGTCTACATCTTCTCTAACATTCCTCATTATGTTTTCAGTATACAAGTTAAATAAGTAAGGCGACAATATGCACCCCTGACGGACCCCTTGTTTTATGTCAAACCAAGTTGTTGTTTCACCATTTATTCTTACTGCTACCTGTTCGTCTAGATACAGCAGTGATGTTAATTGTATCAAATATGTTGGAAATCCCATTTTTTTCCATTATCTCCCAAAGTTTCTGGTGTTGTACACAATCAAATGCCTTTGAGTAGTCTATAAAGAATAAATATAGATTCACGTTAAACTCTCTGCATTTCTCTATTATTAATCTTATATTGAATATATGATCTCTTGTAAAGAGGGAGGCAAAGTTCTGCAAATGGGACACGCAAATGACTGACTGACTGAAATGAGGGAGAATATTTTATGCAAGGAAGACACAATACTGGGTATTTAATAGAGGGAGATTGTTGGGTGTATAGCAGAGGGAGATTACTGTGTGTCATATAGTGACAATTCTGGGTATGTAACAGGGAGAATGTTGAGTACGTAAAAAATGGAGAACAATACAAAAGTTAGAGAATGATGGGTACATAACGCAAAAGGGAAAAAAAAAATTTGCGTAGTGACGTAGGATGGTCGTCATGCAGTTTTCTAAACAACGATGTGTTTTTTTTTTCTTTGCTTTACTTTATCTGTTTTTTTTGTTTGTTTGTTCCAACGGTCAAGTAATTCAGCGTAGTTCTAACGAACTAAGTTCCAACGGCCAAGTAATGAATGACTGGTTTTTTAACTTCAACTAAGTTCCAACGGCCAAGTAACGAATAACTGGTTTTCTAACTTCAGCTAAGTTCCAACGGCCAAGTAACGAATAACTGGTTTTCTAACTTCAGCTAAGTTCCAACGGCCAAGTAACGAATAACTGGTTTTTTAACTTCAACTAAGTTCCAACGGCCGAGTAACTCAACGTAGTTCTAACGAACAACTGGGTTTTTAAATTCATCAAAGTTCCAACGATCTCAACAAAGCCATTCCAAACAACGTTTTTTTTTTTTTGTGTAATAACAGAGACGCGTGTGACTCAGCCACAAATTCCTCCAGTGTTTATTTGTTTACAAACCTTCTGAACATTCTGTAAAGTTTGACGAAAGCACAGTTTCTGTCGTCTTTCTCGTCTCATTATCTTTACTTTTTATGTCTTTCGGTCCCGTTGTTGTTGTTATCATCCATGCTGCAATCAGGGCTGGCTAACCATAGCTGACCAAGACCCTGTCCCACCTCTCCATTTATACCCACAGTAACAGGCCTGGCCTGGCTAACGGTACAGGGATCGCCATAGTCGCCGTGGTGGTGGAGCCTGTTAAAGAAGCTTTTACGTCCAGCCAGGGACAGAAAAAAAAACCAAACAAATAGCTACCATGACCCGCTCCAAAGCCGACACGGTGTTGTGCCTCAACACCTTCGCAGCATCGGCCGCGAAGAACACCAGCTCCAAGTTCCACGGAGATAGACGACAAAACAAGGCACTGAGCGTGTAACCAGCCAAAACATACACAAAGTGTAACAGGAAGTAGAACGGCGTGTTGCCATCAGCACAGCATACGAACACCCACGAATCTCCGTCCGCATTATCAAGAGTATAAGTTGCGAGAACCCAGGCCATTAATACACTGCGCTACACTTTTATCTGCACGTCTTTCTCTGACTCTCCCTTCTCTGAGAAAGTTCTGTACCAGGGCTTATCTGATATTGACGGGGGGTGGGGATGTACATTTTCTATGACTCACGATCCTTAAATATAGATCAAGACCACCCCTCTTTCCTTTTCCTGCCAGAAAACCTTCTCTCTGACAATCTTTCCCCGACTAAAATCATAAAAAAGAAAATGTTTTCACATCTCATAGCACTCTTCAGCTTCTCCTGTCACATTGGGTAAAAAAAAAAAAAAGAAAAAAAGAAAATAACCCCGGAAAATTTATACCACCCATAAATAATTCTATATTTTCCGACAAAGTTTTTTTTTTTTTTCCTGGCTCAGTGGGCGCGAAGATAGAAATCAGGAGTCAGAATTCAATCTCGGAGCTGACGCTAAAAATGGAGGACATTTCCTGATGCTCTGCATTGATTAGCAAAGCTCACGAACGATTAGCGTAACAAGTATTTGTAACAGCATGGCCTGGCGCTTTGATTCCGCTCTCTTGAGCCTGGCGAATGAGATCAGTGTTACTTTTGCTTTTGTTTTGTTTTGTTTTGTTTCGTTTAAGAAGTTTTCAAACAATTTACATACATTATACATCAATTAAATGGTGGATGTTTGAGCAAGGACGGGGGGATCTTAAAAATTGGTATCGGTAATATTTAAACGAAAGAATAGAATATTTTGGAGAGACTGAAAGTCGTCTTTCCTTCTTTCATTTTATCTTTCTTTCTTTCGACAACTTCATCTATTCTTCTTTATTTCAGTCTCAGTTTCTATGTTTTATCCTCTGCGTTTATTCCCACATAATTTCTCTAATTTCCCTACTGTTTTACTTATTTTCTCCACAGAAACCTGCTGCTGGCTCTGACATCTCCAGGAGATCATAAAATGGACTCATGGCTTGGAGTACGCCACAAGACAGCCTGGCTTAACAGCCTGACAGAGAGAGACTCCAGTGGATAAGACTTCTCTTATTTCTTTCATGAGTTGCCATGCCCTTTTCTCTTGCCGATTGTTCTGCGCTGGTTAAAGAAAAGAAGAACTACATGAACAGAAAAAAATATATAAAGTTAGGTAATAAGAATATGGGCGGAGGGCAGTCGTGCTGATGGGCAAGATTACAAGTAAAAAGTTAAATATTTTTCAACATTTTTCTCTGATTCTATTGGTTAAATTTTACCTGTCAGGCAAACAAACGAACGAAATCGGCCAAAATACGCTGAGTTTCTGTGCAGATAATACAGAAAACTAGTTTGATGTTGACTGCAAAGGAGCTAGTACCCTAGAAAATATACCAGCTTTCTGTTTTTTTTTTTCGTGTAAGAACAAGTAGTTTTCACAGAATGTTGTATATACAGCTTAATTCAGTTCTCTTGTAATGTTGTATGTACAACTTAATTATCCCACAATGTTGTGCCTACAACTTAATTTTGTTCTCTCTGACTTTTGCTACTGAAAACATTTTAGTTCTCTCTGACTTTAGCTTACTGAAAACATTTTAGTTCTCTCTGACTTTAGCTTACTGAAAACATTTTAGTTCTCTCTGACTTTAGCTTACTGAAAACATTTTAGTTCTCTCTGACTTTACCTTACTGAAAACATTTTAGTTCTCTCTGACTTTAGCTTACTGAAAACATTTTAGTTCTCTCTGACTTTAGCTTACTGAAAACATTTTAGTTCTCTCTGACTTTAGCTTACTGAAAACATTTTAGTTCTTTCTGACTTTAGCTTACTGAAAACATTTTAGTTCTCTCTGACTTTAGCTTACTGAAAACATTTTAGTTCTCTCTGACTTTAGCTTACTGAAAACATTTTAGTTCTCTCTGACTTTAGCTTACTGAAAACATCTATATACTAAAATTGCTTGCAGTACTAATCTGTCATCATTTCTGAGTAAAAAAAAAATACTGAGAAAAATAGTTTCAGCACTCTAAATCTAAGACAGAGCTTACTTAGACAAGTGATCTGTGTCAAAGTATTTTCAGACGCAAAAATTTAGCGTCTTGATTGCGTGTATCATAGGAATACTTGTGTCTCCACTGCAAAATTACTCTGATACTCCTCCCACGTGTAAAATTATCCTTAAAGGAAGCAGTTTTATTCACGCTTCAGTCACGTGGGAAATAATCCTTAAATAAACCAGTTTTTGACGTTTTAAGCTAAGTGAGAAAGTATTCCCAAATAACCTAGTTTTTTTTTTTTCCACGTTTCAGTCAGGGCCAGATAATGTCTGTCAAGAAAACACTTGCTGGTCTCTCATTCGTGTCACGTGAGCAATTATCTCTTAAGAAACCATGTCCTGACCCTTCAGGCAAGTGTCAAAATAATATCCCCCCCCCCCCCCCAAGAAATCATTTAAAAAAATGCTATTTTGTCTCAAGAAATTTTTGGACAAACCATTTCCCACTTTTCAAATAAATGTCAAATCTCCATGAGCAAGCAACTTGCGCAAAAGTTAATTAGTAATTATGAAGGGGGGGGGAGCTACATAAATTAGTAATAAGTTTAAAAAAAAATACAATTATGTTTCAGAGACTTCACACTAGAAAAATAATGCACTAAGCGTGAAAACACGAAAGCTTTAAAATAGGAACGGAACAAATTAGATAAATAAAGCCGTTAGTAAGTTAGATCCTTCAGCGGCTTCTGGTTTTGAAAACAAAGTCAGTCAGACACTCACTCACTCACTCACTCACTCACCACTCACTCACTCACTCACTCACTCACTCACTCACTCACTCACTCACTCACTCACTCACTCACTCACTCACACACACACACACAAAGCAATCTAAAGTGAAAGAAAAAACCACGATCGAAACAAAACGTGTAACGCAGAAATAGCTTCAAAAATTACTTTCAAGTTCTCTAAAATAACATCAATGGCAAAGATGTGCCAAGGAGTGATACTGAAAAAATAAACAATTTGTGAAATAAAAGCAAATAAAATCTGGGACACCCTAATGAAGACCCCTCACTTGGTTCATAGTTTGAGAAACACTGCTACAGCTCGGTTTTGTCTGAGAATGCAGGTACCAGATACAGCACATTATAAAGAGCGCAGTTGTATACAAAACGGGGATCCTATTTGCATATGTGCCTGTAATGGTTGTGAACGGAATTTTAAACAATGAAAGCTTTGTTGAAGTCTCTATCTGGGGAGAATATAAGGCTTGCATTCCCACAAAATCTCAGAGCATTCATTCAGAACGTTTAGATGGCCATTTTTTTTGCGGTGTTTCAAAGATGGATCTGTCTTAATGTGTCTTTGTTGGACTTGTACAATCTGGTGCGTCCTTGTAGTTGCTAGTTCTGTCTGTTTCTTGCTGGCTGGGCAAATGTTTCTTCGTTATTATTATTTTTTTTTTTGGCCTCATGCTTGTTTTGGCCTTTCTTTCTTTCTTTCTTTCTTTCTTTCTTTCTTTCTTTCTATTGATCTGCTTTGAGTGTGGCAGCAAGTCTTACCTTTTGACCTCACAACAACCACCTGTCCAGGTTGATCTCTGCTCATCTTGTGATGAAACTAATTCTCAGACGCTTATCTGTTACAATAACCAGAAGAAAAAAACAATGTCAGCACAGGCAAAATCATCATCATCATCATCATCATCATCATCATCACCATCATCATCATCTTCTTCTTCTTCTTCTTCTATCTCTCTAGAACTACGAGCTGATGTTCTTTGCAGCCGATGTAGTGAAGATGTTGAATCACAGCATCGCGTCGGATTAGGAGCTGCTTAGGACGGGAGTTTTTTCTTTTTATCAGTCTCTGAATGCAGTTTAAAATCTTTGGGCCCATAAATGATCCAACAATTGGGAATGGAGAGCCAGAAATAACACTGATCTTAACAGCTTTTTAAAATCACAACGGATTATAAACTTCTTGAAATTGAACAGGTTTCGCTGGCTGGGGCATGTAGAAAGAATGGAAGAGAACAGACAAACGAAAATGATGTATGCACAAGAGATGAGCGAAACAAGGGATAGACCAAGACAGAGTTGGAAGGACAACATAAAAGAGGATATAAAAGAAACTAGAGAGGAATGGAGGCTAACTTTATCTGCTGCAATGAGCCTTAATGGCTCGGAAACCTAAAAGCAGAGAAGAAGAAGAAGAAGAAGAAGAAGAGGGCAGAGTTAAAACAAACAGGGGTTGTACAACTTTCACAAACGCCAATGCCATGGGGACTAGAGGTGATCTCTGGCCTGTTACCTTGCCTTGTTACGTCTGTTAAAGCTGGCACCAACGCAAAGATAAGATACTGTCTTCATCGGCTATAGTTCACCAACCTTGACACTAGCATGTCAGCTATAGTTCACCAACCCTGACACTAGCATATGGGCTGTAGTTCGCCAACCCTGACATTAGCATATGGGCTGTAGTTCACCAATCCTGACACTAGCATGTCGGCTATAGTTCACCAACCCTGACACTAGCATGTCGGCTGTAGTTCGCCAAACCTGACACTAGCATATGGGCTGTAGTTCGCCAACCCTGACACTAGCATATGGGCTGTAGTTCGCCAAACCTGACACTAGCATATGGGCTGTAGTTCGCCAACCCTGACACTAGCATGTCGGCTGTAGTTCGCCAAACCTGACACTAGCATATGGGCTGTAGTTCGCCAAACCTGACACTAGCATATGGGCTGTAGTTCGCCAACCCTGACCCTAGCATGTCAGCTATAGTTCGCCAACCCTGACACTAGCATGTCGGCTATAGTTCACCAACCCTGACACTAGCATGTCGGCTATAGTTCACCAATCCCTAAACTAGTATGTCAGCTATGGTTCACCAACCCTGACACTATTATGTCAGCTATAGTTCGCCAACCCTGACACTATTATGTCGGCTATAGTTCGCCAACCTTGACACTATTATATCGGGTATAGTTTGTCAACCCTGACACTATTATGTCAGCTATAGTTCACCAATCCCTAAACTAGTATGTCGGCTATAGTTCACCAATCCCTAAACTAGTATATCGGCTATGGTTCACCAACCCTGACACTAGCATGTCGGCTATGATTCGCCAACCCTGTCGGCTATGTACATAAAATCGAACACCGTCTTTGCTCAGCCTCCAGACAAAGTTTTAGAACCGCTAACCAAGACTTTAAAAAAAAACAAAAAACGCCAAATTCTGTACATGTAATGGCGCTCGGCCCAATCTTCTACCTTGTTTAATAAACAGACAAGGAAAATCTGTGCACGACCAGAACCTGACTTCCATCTTAAATACCTCCAGGCGGACGTCCCACGTGCAACCAGACTCAAGCCTGGGTAAGATTTATCCCCAAAATTAAAAGTTCAATATCTTTCTCTAGGAGAAAACAGCGACGATTAAGCCGAGGTTTAGAAGAAAGTCGAACGCGGGATATCTAATAAAGTATGTACGCGGCCTGTTGACCTAGGTTAATGTCAAATCCCGGAATTAATCTTAACGTTAACGCGCGCTTTATGTCTGAAAGAGAACTGCTTACATTGTTAGAAGAAGATGAACAGAAATAAATATTTAAATGAACACGAACTGGTTTTGACATAATCCTGGAATTATGTGCAAATTTTCGTGGAAATTAAATTGAAACAATTCTAGGAAACTGTGTAAACGAAAACGGGAATTACAGGGACATTCTCGTGCTTCCAGAATTCATCCACGCGATAAGAGAAAGACAGTATTTCTTTATCGTAATAAATCATGATTTCAATCGCCGTCATAAATCAGAAATAATGTTTTAAGCTTGGGAAGCAGAGAAATACTGATACAAAGACGATTGCTAATAGTCTTAAGAGGATTGTTTTATGTAAAAAAAAGTTCTTATTCACCGTGCTGATAGACAATCGTTCTGGTAGATCAAGCGCTCTCTGCATTTTTCTCGATCCTTCATCTTTCTGAAAGGGTAAGGGGGGAGGGGGGATGATGCTAGAAGCCAGATACACATTACTGAAGATTACTGACACAGCGGTCACCAAGCCATAGTTGTTGATTGCTTGTTGTCAGGGTTAGTCGCGTAAGTCGTTGTCAGGGTTAGTCGTTTAATTCTTTCTCAGGATTAGTTGTGTAATTCTCTGTCAGGGTTAGTCGTGTAAGTCCTTGTCAGGTTTAGTCGTATCAGGGTTAGTCGTGTAATTCTTTGTCTAGGTTAGTGCATAAGTCGTTGTCAGCGTCAGTCGTGTAATTATTTGTCAGGGTTAGTCGTGTAACTGATTTTCAGGGTTAGTCATTGTCAGAGTTAGTCGTTGTCAGAGTTAGTCGTTGTCAGGGTTAGTCATTGTCAGAGTTAGTCGTTGTCAGAGTTAGTCATTGTCAGGGTTAGTCATTGTCAGAGTTAGTCGTTGTCAGAGTTAGTCGTTGTCAGAGTTAGTCATTGTCAGGGTTAGTCATTGTCAGAGTTAGTCGTTGTCAGAGTTAGTCGTTGTCAGAGTTAGTCGTTGTCAGGGTTAGTCATTGTCAGAGTTAGTCACTGTCAGAGTTAGTCGTTGTCGGGGTTAGTCGCTGTCAGAGTTAGTCGTTGTCAGGGTTAGTTGCTGTCAGAGTTAGTCGTTGTCAGGGTTAGTTGCTGTCAGAGTTAGTCGTTGTCAGAGTTAGTCTTTGTCAGGGTTAGTCGCTGTCAGAGCTAGTCATTGTCAGGGTTAGTCGCGCTCAGAGCTAGTCGTTGTCAGAGTTAGTCACTGTCAGAGTTAGTCTTATCTGTTGTTGTCAGGGTTAGTCGGGTAAGTCGTCGTCAGGGTTAGTTGTGTCAGTTGTTGTCAGGGTTAGTCGTGTCTTGTGTTGTAAGGGTTAATCGCGTAAGTTGTTGTCAGGGTTAGTCGTGTCTTGTGTTGTCAGGGTTAGTCATGTAATATGTTGTCAGGGTTAGCCGTGTCAGTTGTTGTCAGGGCTAGTCATGTAATATGTTGTCAGGGTTAGTCGTATCAGCCATCGTCAGGGTCAGTCGTGTCATGTGTTGTCAGGGTTAGTCGTGTCAGGAGTTGTCATGGTTAGTGGTGTCAGTCGTCGTCAAGGTTAGGCTGTCAGGTGCTGTCAGGGTTAGTCGTGTAAAGCGTCGTCAGGATTAGTCGATGTCAGAGTTAGTCGCGTCAGTTGTTGTCAGGGTTAGCGGTGTCAGTTGTTGTTAGGGTTAGTGGTGTCACGTGTTGTCAGGGTTAGCCGCGTCAGTTGTCAAAGTTAATCGTGTCAGGGTTAGTCGTGTCATGTGTTGTCAGAGTTAGTCATGTCAGTTGTTGTCAGAGTTAGGGCATCATGGCCGAACTTTCTCTACTCTTTTCTATCTCGCAAGTGGTAGACCGTGTAAAGAATGATCACAATGGGAAGACAAACCTGCTTCTTTACCAAAGTACACATACAGATACACACTCACACAAACAAACAAACAAACAACCAAACACACACCTCGACGCAGATAGTGAACATCCTTTTATCGAAGAAGAAGATCGGTATATACTTTCGGTTACCTTTCGGTTTTTTTTTTTTGGTGCCACCTGGTCAGTCCGTTATGATATCTTTTCCCCCATCGACTGGTTCAGGTAACCAGGAAGAATGTCCAACGAACTGTGCCTGCCATATTGCCTGCCAACTCTCTGAAACTGAAACTCATTCTTAACTTCAGGGAGAACAAACAAAAAGAGAGATCAACCCCAGGTCACAGAGGTCAGGTTACTCAGATCACTGTCCCGAATCTCCTTTAACTTCCAGAAGTTTCAGACCAGGACAAAGCCAGAATAACATTTTAAATCGCATGAGCAGACAGGAAAACCAGTTACTGGTTTCTGAAAGGGCGAGGGGGGACATGTAACAAGACACGAGATGTAAGGAAATGTAAGATGTAATAAGGCTAGAAGGATGGCTCGAGGGTAGATTTTTATTTGCTAGTATGTGCGTTCCGTCTCTTACAAACTGTGAAAGTAGTTTGTAGCTATGTCGGTATCATGCAGCGGCAGATGAGATCGTCCTGGCCTTAATTTCTACCACAAAACTTTTGTACAAAAAGAAACGTATCTTTTTAAACAAGAGCAAAATAATAAATATTTTGGAGAATATAAATCTTGCATGAATAACTGATAAAGACACAAATGAATAGATTGTATGGAAGCCTGATTCCTAGCTGCAGATTTTGTTGTAAAATTATTCTTGCTATAAAGAAACAAAACAAATATTTTACAAAGTTTTTCAAGAAATTCAGTATGTATTTTAAAATTTCATGTTTTTTTTTTTTCATATTCTGAGAGTAGCTAGGCAGAATTTAAAAGTGCAAGTAAAAACCTGTATATAAGTATCTGAACAAGGCTTTGTGCCGAAATATTTGCTGTTTGACAAACCGAAAGTCAGGCTCTCGTCAGATTATGTGCCACTGACATCATGCAAGTAACAACATCTTAACGAGGTCACAGCAATGTCATCACAGCAAGATCTGCCGTCAATTTCATCGTCGTTATACCGGGCTGGACTTCAGCAGAACCCACAGGTGACCAGATGTACTGGCCGGACTCTGATTGCGTTCGTGGCCATTGTTCTGTTGTTCGCGCATGCGCAGGCGGAGACGGAAGTTCAAGGTCCTTGTATGGGGTGTCGTCTTTTTAATGAACAACATCGGCGACATCCTGAAGCAGACAAGAAGGTAAGAACTTTCCTTGTTGTTATTATTTTACTTCTTTCTTTCTTTCTTTCTTTCTTTTGTGTTATTCTTTTTCTTCTTGCTATTCAGCTACTGCATCGTCACTTTCCTTCTTCTTCTTCTGCTCTTACGAACATGCCTGCATCCTACCTCCACTCAGATCCTCATAAATATTGCCAACATTACACTCTGATTATTAGATTACACTGATGATAAAAGGATCTCTGTCTAGTTTCATTTGCGCTTTCAGTGACCTTCTTCTTCCTTTCTTTCTTTCTTCCTTTCTTCTTTCTTTCTTTCTTCCTTTCTTTCTTTCTTTCTTTCTTTCTCTCTCTCTCTCATCTATCTATCTATCTATCTATCTATCTATCTCTATCTATCTATCTATCTATCTATCTATCTATCTATCTATCTATCTATCTATCTATCCATCCATCCATCCATCCATCCATCCATCCATCCATCCATCCATCCATCCGTCCACCTACCTACCTACCTACCTACCTACCTGTCTATCTATCTATCTATCTATCTATCTATCTATCTATCTATCTATATCTATCTATCTATCTATCTATCTATCTATCTATCTATCCATCCATCCATCCATCCATCCGTCCGTCCACCTACCTACCTACTATCTATCTATCTATCTATCTATCTATCTATCTATCTATCTATCTATCTATCTATCTATCTATCTATCTGTCTGTCTGTCTGTCTCCCTGCCTGCCGTATGTCTGTCTGTCTGTCTGATTCTTGTTACCTTTTAACTAATTCATATTATTGTTTAACACTTTGCTAACGGTAGGCCTTTTCTTATCTTTCATATTCTAAGTTAAGAAGTCATTTCTAAAATATTATCTTATATTAAAATATAATCAGTCTAAAAAATCTGAATATAAGATTCATAGCTCCATCAGCACGCAACTGGGCATAAAGGGACAAGCAAGAGCAAGGGCACTGAAAAAGCCTTTCAGAAACAGCAGAAATGGCCTCATGCTGGCCGTAGAGCACGCGAAACAAGCACTGAGAATATTTGTCACATATAACTAATCCTGACCCTCCTCATCTGAATGGCTGAAACGCACTTCGAAGAACAGTGCCGAATGGAAGATCGTGGGTTCAATTCCGAGACGGGACAAAATAATAATAATAATGATAATAATACTAAAACTCACAAGACCTCTTGGAGTCATGACCCAGAGGCCCCCCCCCCACCTTAGAGTGTCAGAAGTTCAATAGGGCCGAAATAGCAGGGGTTGGGGTGGGGTGGAGGAGTGGGATACTTCCTCTGATGACCTTGAAGAGTTGCGTTGTTCCTCTCTTTACAGTAGAGAGTTTCCTTCAAGCATCCAAACAATCTCAACAAGACAAAAAGTCGGAAACGACATTTTCCATGTTTGATCGAAAAGACAGACTTTTCCTTTCATTTTGGTTCAGATCTTTTTTTCCTGGTACATTCTCAATAGCTCTGACACGCAGTATTTGGCGTGACTCTAGGTGCCCTCTACAACACGTACAGTGACAGTTGTGCTGTGATCTTCACACAGTGCCCTCTACAACACTTAGAGTGACAGTTGTACTGTGATCTTCACACAGTGCCCCCTCTACAACACTTAGAGTGACAGTTGTACTGTGATCTTCACACAGTGCCCTCTACAACACTTAGAGTGACAGTTGTACTGTGATCTTCACACAGTGCCCTCTACAACACGTAGAGTGACAGTTGTGCTGTGATCTTCATTTAGTGCCTTCTACAACACGTAAAATGACAGCTGTACTGTGATCTACACTCAGTGCCCTCTACAACACGTAGAGTGACAGTTGTGCTGTGATCTTATTTTAGTGCCTTCTACAACACGTACAGTGACAGTTGTGCTGTGATCTTCATTTAGTGCCTTCTACAACACTTAGAGTGACAGTTGTACTGTGATCTTCACACAGTGCCCTCTACAACACGTAGAGTGACAGTTGTGCTGTGATCTTCATTTAGTGCCTTCTACAACACGTAAAATGACAGCTGTACTGTGATCTACACTCAGTGCCCTCTACAACACGTAGAGTGACAGTTGTACTGTGATCTTCACACAGTGCCCTCTACAACACGTAGAGTGACAGTTGTGCTGTGATCTTCATTTAGTGCCTTCTACAACACGTAAAATGACAGCTGTACTGTGATCTACACTCAGTGCCCTCTACAACATGTAGAGTGACAGCTGTACTGTGATCGTTGTGTTGGCACTTTCTTATCTCAAACAATGTGATATTTTTCTGCTGATAAATAAGACATGCATTCCTAACCTATTAAGCTTTAACTGTCGAGTTTTGGGGTAAACTATTTATGAAACAGCTGGGAAATGCTTTAGACAGTTTAATTTTGTGCCGAGTTTTGTTTGTTTGTGAGATATTTTGGTCAAGTTCCTAAAACAAGAAAAAAAGAGGGTGGGGTGGGGAGGGGTTAGGGAGGTGGGTTGTCAATAACAGAATTAGGATACGGAGTATTTTAGAACAGTCGAACCAGGACGTACCTGTAGGGAGATGGATAGATGAATGAAGTGATGAAGGAACTGATAGAATGAAAGAATGATTAGTGAAAGGAAAGATTGTTTAATAAATGGATTGTTTGATTGATTGAAAAATTGCCGAACGAATGCGTTTATCGCTGAATGCATGCATGGATGGATGGATGGATGGATGGATGGATGGATGCATGGATGGATGGATGAAGGGACTCGTGGATGCATGAATAGATACATGGATAAATGGATGGATGGATGGATACATGCATGAATAGATACATGGATGAATAAATGGATGGATACATGCATGAATAGATACATGGATGGATGAATTTAAGTATAAATGAATAGATGGACGGATGAATGGAAGGATCAAAAGAAAGATACATAGAAAAAGGCTTGAACGAACGAACAGGGTGGGAGTGGGGTGGGGGTGGGGGACCGCGGGTTGGGTTCAGATATTGGAAAACAAAAACTGAGATGAGTGATGACAAAAGCGGAAGTTGATGTTTACACACAGCCCCGATATCAAAGCAAGCTATTGTAACTTTGTTCCTCGACAATCTCCCGCCCAAGTTACATTCGCCCCTGGCTATAACGATCCCCAGGTATCGAACACATCAAAGAGAAAGCGTTGTCGTATAGCCAGATAAAGCCCTCCGTTAGCTTTCCCATCAGCGGTTCTCCTTCTCCCAGGATATAGCCCTCCCTTTTCAACCTAAACTGTCAAGGAATCCTCCTACATATATTAAATCATCACCTAAAAGGGATTTTCACCATTTTATCTTATGTCTCTTGCGGAAAAGGATTCTTGGCAAATTTCTTCTTGGAAAAAGTAAACCCTGGCCAGTTCCCTTCTTCTTCTTCTTCTTCTTCTTTTTCTTTCCGAGCCATTAAGGCTCATTGCTGCAGACATAGTTCGTCTCCATTCCTCTCTGTTCCTAATCTTCTCTCTCCAGTTGGCGACACCAATTTCTTTGATATCCTCTTCTATGTTGTCTTTTCATCTCCGTCTTGGTCTACCCCTTGGTCTTGGCCAACGACCCCTTCTCCGTAAAAAAGATTAATGGTATAGAACAGACAGAGAAGCCTCAAAATTGGACGGATAAACATGGATTATGACATTGGAACGTTAAAAATATTACGAGAATTCCTCCCTTGGAAAAAAACCTGGTCAATTTCTCTTTTGCCGGGGGGAGATAGATAGATAGATAGAGATAGATAGATAGATAGATAGATAGATAGATAGATAGATAGATAGATAGAGAGAGAGAGAGAGAGAGAGAGAGAAACAAACCGTGGCCGATTTCTCAATCGGAAAAAAAAATGCTGGCTAATTCCGCTCTTCGAAAATAAAACCATGGCCATTTCCTCGCTTGAAAAAAATATTGAGTAATTCTTTCCTTGAAATACAAAAATTCCTGGCCAATTCCTTCCTTGGAAAAAAAAACCTGCCAGTTTATCTTTTGGAAAAGAACATTCCAAGGCAATTTTTCTGTTGGAAGAAAAATTTCTGCCCTTAGTTAGGGAATTCTTTCCCGGGAGTCTTCTGACTACACCTTGAGAATCACTGTTCTAGGAGTCACCTGCCTACAATTTGATAACTACTGTCCCAGGAGCCACCTGCCTACACTTTGAGAATCACTCTAGTAATTGAAAGACTAGTGCGTCCTGACTAATGCAAGACAAGTTCTGTCCGATCAACTGACGCCATTATTGTTTCAGACAAAGCGACAGCAACACAGCAGCCTATTATTTGTGCTTCTTGTTGACTCATTTTGTTTTGTTGTTCGTTTGTTTGTTTGTTTGTTTGTTTGTTTTTGTTTGTTTGAAGGAGCTTCTCAATACCATTAAATCTCTGAGGTCATCCCGACATTAACGTATCAGTTACTTTTCTACTTATGGTTTCTGTACATCGTTATATCATGAAGGAGCCTTATATCATGAAGGAGCCTTATATCATGAAGGAGCCTTATATCATGAAGGAGCCTTATATCATGAAGGAGCCTTATATCATGAAGGAGCCTTATATCGTGAATGATAGGTCAAGGAAAATATGGGCACTAACACCGTATCCCTATGTGCCTCTAAGGCATGACAGGATTACCTTTACCTTTTTTTTTACCTTATATCGTGAAGGAGCCTTATATCATGAAGAAGCCTTATATCATTGAGGAGCCTTATATCATGAAACAGTCTTATATCATGAAGGAGCCTGAGACATTTTTTTCCAATTCAATTTTTCTCTTACACTTCTATGAGCCTCTTACAAGTTTTTTGTCGTCTGTTCTAAATCTTAAAAGGTAACTAACGTCACGTGACTTTGTTCCATGGATGAGAGAGTAATTTTAAACTGATATAGCTCTAAACACCTGGCTTTGCAACATTTGCCATGGGAAACATGGTCTCCGTGGTGAATGATAACAAAGGATATTCGTGTGTTGTTTTCTTAGTCTGAGTTTAGTCATGTACGAGATTCACCTGACTCTAAGATGTAATTATAACAAAGAGAAAACTCTAAGATGTAATTACAACAAAGAGAAAACTCTAAGATGTAATTATAACAAAGAGAAAAATCTAAGATGTAATTATAACAAAGAGAAAACTCTAAGATGTAATTATAACAAAGAGAAAACTCTAAGATGTTGTTATAACAAAGATAAGCCTCTAATATGTAGTTATAACAAAGATAAGCCTCTAAGATGTAGTTATAATAAAGATAAGCCTCTAAGATGTAGTTATAACAAATATAAGCCTCTAAGATGTAGTTATAACAAATATAAGCCTCTAAGATGTAGATATATTCTAAAGATAAGCCTCTAAGGTGTAGTTATATAACAGAGAGAAGCCTCTAGGATGGAGTTATATAACAAAGAGAATCCACTACGATGTAGTTATACCAAAGAGAAGCCTCTAAGACGTAGTTATATAACAAAGATCAGCCTCTAAGATGAAGTTATATAAAAAAGAGAAGCCACTAAGATGTAATCATAACAAAGAGAAACCTCTAAGATGGTGGATGATTGTATGTTTGATCTAGTGGTGGATGATTGTATGTGTGATCCAGTGTTGGATGATTGTATGTGTGATCCAGTGTTGGGTGATTGTATGTGTGTTCTAGTGGTGGATGATTGTATGTGTGATCCAGTGTTGGATGATTGTATGTGTGATCCAGTGTTGGATGATTGTATGTGTGTTCTAGTGGTGGATGACTGTATGTGTGTTCTAGTGTTGGATGACTGTATGTGTGTTCTAGTGGTGGATGACTGTATGTGTGTCCTAGTAGTGGATGATTATATGTGTTCTAGTGTTGGATGATTGTATGTGTGATCCAGTGTTGGATGATTGTATATGTGTTCTACTGATGGATGAGTGTATGTGTGACGGCTGATGTTGCAAGTAGCGACGGCTGAACAAGCAACATCCAAACAAACCAACATTTCACGCTGACTTTTACTGCTAGTCTGGAACGATCTCTGTACTGAAGAACAGATCCAAGAATAAGCCCAACTACAAGATCTCATATATATATATATATATATATATTTCATGTTTAATCACTTTCTCAGCGCTCATTTTAGACAGAAAATAAAGAACCTGGCTTACTTCCACACGTCCATCCTCTAGTTTCCACAAACCCGTTCCACTCGAGTAGACTCGCAAGGAAACCTTTTCAGTGATCAAAGCCAATTAAAGAAAATCAGTAACGCGACCAAATGACCCAATGTTGACATTATCCTTCGCTTAAACATGTGTTGTAGCGAGACCTGAACATCAACGACACGCCTACTAACACATATACTGCCACACCCACACAGCTACGACACACCTACTAACCTATATACTACCACACCCACACAGCCATGACACGACTACTAACACATATATTGCCACACACAGCCACGACACGCCTACTAACACATATACTGCCACACACACAGCCACGACACGCCTACTAACACATATATTGCCACACACAGCCACGACACGCCTACTAACACATATATTGCCACACACAGCCACGACACGCCTACTAACCTATACACTACCACACCCACACAGCCACGACACGTCTACTAACACATACACTATGACACCCACACAGCCACTTGTAGCTGAATTTCATCTCCTCCTACATCTACATCGGTTCATCTTCTGCCACAAAAGTCCTCTTAGTCTTGCAGTCTGAAGTTATTACACGATTAAAATCATTCAGTGATTAATGAATGAGAACTTCCAATGAATGCAGAATCTGAATAATGACAAATGGAAGAGGAAAGGCTCTTTCAATTGTAGGAAGTTAATCGCCAACAAATTGAGCTCATTTATTAAAAAAAACAGATTTGTGAAGCATGGTTTGGTGATATCGAAAAGATTAAACATACAAAAGTGCAAAATCCTATCAAACGTCAAGACACTGACACAAGTAAACATATTAAATTATCTTGGAGCAAAATAACAGCTTATGGCCAGATCACAAATGAAATAAAAAACATGAAGAGATAGCGCAGAAGAAGAAGCAAATATTTTACCACATCCTGGAGGGCATTTCCATGCCGCATGCCAATATATTGCCACATGTTTCGTTTTATAAAAACGGTGTAACTTTTATTTGCGCATGCCCGGTGACCCTTCATAGTTCAGTCCAAAACGTGGTTAGCATCAGAGTGAAATTGATGTTTTTATCGAGAATTTTCAAGATATATATATATAAATAATTTCGGATGCATACGGACATGGCCTATGACCAGACCACTGTTCTTGAATGTACCCCAAGTAGATCTAGACATATTAAATGGACTGGAGAAATAGTTAGAAGGTTATTTCAGACTTTATTTTGGTGAGCATGCCACATATCATCACAAGGCGAGATCGTATAAATTTACAAGTATATCTAGACTTCGCCGATGGTAAGTAGGGCGCAGTTATCAGCTAAAATGATCACACCATTTCTTTCTTCCTAAACATAAATCTGCATTTACGGAATCTTCATACATTTACAAGTTCTTTTAATGCATAACAAACACACTTTCAAGATGAAAATAATTTGTTACATTCACTTTTCCAACTATACCCCGGTATATATCAAGACCCGCGCTTTTTATGCGGCAAAAATGGAACGTCCACGTTTTTACCTGTGACAGGGAAAAAATTAAGAAGATAGTGCCATGTGACAGTGGAGTCCAGACTCCAGAACATATCCTTCAAGTGTGCCCAAACCATGCGGGACTGAGGCGAGAGACATGGCCGGAGGACACAAGCTTGGGGCAAAAGCTTTGGGGCTCCTATCAGGATCTGGAGAGATCTGCAAGCTTTGCCATGTCCACATGGATCAGGATCTGTGACCAACAACCTCGAACGCAGAAGAAGATGAAGAAGATAATAACAAAAGAGAAAGTGCCTCTAATAGTGAGTAAAAAGACTATTACAGTGCTATGTACAACAAATATTACAAAAGTGAAAGCCGTTATAACGAACCCCGTTTATAATAGAGTCTCGGTAAGAACGAACCAGGACAGCAGGTCCACAAGTCCCGGCCACTCTCTGGTGGAGATGTATATTATTCTGGATATAGTGGACCTTGGATATAACGGAGTAGTGTGCCAATCCCCTTGAAGTTCGCTATAATGAGATTTTACTGTGAAACTTTGGCAGTCAACAAAAGTTTGGCAAAGAAGTTAGAAGCGACAGGAATGTGGTTTTTGGAGAAAGATAGAACAAATATCCAGGACAGACAGAAACAAATAATCAGTCTGGGAGGTCCTGAGATAAGCTTCAGAACAACGAAAACTAGTTAAAATGATAAGAAGAAAAAAAGCAGTCAAAATATTTTCGACATTTCATGAGAGATAGAAGCTAGAGGACCAAGTAATGATGAGATAGAAGTTGAAGGACCTAGTGATGATGAGAGATAAAAGTTGGAGGACCTAGTAATGATGAGGGAGAGAGAGAGAAGTTGGAGGACCTAGTAATGATGAGAGATAGAAGTTGAAGGACCTTGTAATGATGACAGATAGAAGTTGAAGGACCTAGTGATGATGAGAAATAGAAGTCGAAGCACCTAGTAATGATGAGAGATGGAAGTTGGAGGACCTAGTAATGATGAGAGATAGAAGTTGGAGGACCTAGTGATGATGAGAGATAGAAGTTGAAGGACCTAGTAATGATGAGATAGAAGTTAGAGGACCTAGTAATGATGAGAGATAGAAGTTGAAGGACCTAGTGATGATGAGCTAGAAGTTAGAGGAACAAGTAACGGCTGGAAAAATCAAGGAAGAAAGGAAAAGAGAAAACCCAAGATAAAGAATATCTCAGTGGACTGACCAAGTGGCATGGACAAATGAAAAGCATTTGAACTAATCACCAACACCAAGGACCACACAAGATGGAGACGCATGATTACGAGCCCTATCCGACACCGCACGGAATAATAAGATTTTTTTTTAGAAAAGTTTAATTTAAAATTTTAATATAAATTGTACAATGAAACCAGAACTCAAGAACACAATATAACAAAACGAAATAAGCAGAACTGACATTTCATTCATTTGCATGTCCCTTGCGGAACTTTGCCTCCCAAACAGCACTCCTGTAGGTCTTTCAGTTGTGAGCAAGATGGCCTGCCGCTGATGCATCCAATTGCAGATCGTCATCGATGTCTTGCAGCCATCTTCGTTCTGGTCTTCCTCTCTTTCTTTTTCCCATTATGTATCCTTCCAATACGGTCTTCTCTAAATTATCATGACGTTTAAGTTTTGTCTCTTTAATCCTCTTTACTAGCCAGCCTTCTTCAATATTAAGCTCTTGTAGTATAGATATATTTGTTCTTTTTTGTGTCCACGATATTTGGAGAAATTTTCTGTAGCATTTACATTCAAAGGCATTTATGTGTTTCTCAACTGTTTTGTTTAAGTGTCCAGGTCTCACAGGCATATGTTGCGATGGGAAAGATGCATGCCCTTAAAAATCTTATTTTTGTAGTTCTGTCTGCTCCTCTCCACGGATTCTTTATTTGTTTTACTTTCTGAAGAGCGACAGATGTCCTCCTTTTAATTTCCCTCATTGTATCTCCATTATTAGTTAGTAGTGACCCAAGATATTACCGGAGTCCGTGTTCGAATCCCAGGTAATTCTCTTGTGATTTTTCTTTCTCTCACGTCTCACTAAAGTGCTTTGTCTACGATTTTTTCGAGGTTTAATCCTACAATATTTGTTATCTTACTTTACCGTACCAAAACCTCGTAGTTTCCTATTTATAAAAAATTGTTCCTTAAAACTACACGTGGAATAAGATGCAGTAGGGCATAAAATTCGCTGGTTTCGTCGTTGAGGCACATAATCGTTGTTCACAAATTCAAACTCTAACGTTATTTCCTACACAAACTGTAACTAAAAATGTCTAACTCTACACTGCATTAGATCAGCAACTCGTGAATAACTCTGTCTCCTGAATATCTACTGGCTCTACCTGTCCATTTGTTTTATCTGTCGTTGTCTACCTGTCCATCTGTTCTGTCTGTCGTTGTCTACCTGTCCATCTGTTCTGTCTGTCGTTATCTACCTGTACATCTGTTCTGTCTGTCGTTATCTACCTGTACATCTGTTCTGTCTGTCGTTGTCTACCTGTCCATCTGTTCTGTCTGTCGTTATCTACCTGTACATCTGTTCTGTCTGTCGTTATCTACCTGTACATCTGTTCTGTCTGTCGTTATCTACTTGTACATCTGTTCTGTCCGTCGTTATCTACCTGTACATCTGTTCTGTCTGTCGTTATCTACCTGTACATCTGTTCTGTCCGTCGTTATCTACTTGTACATCTGTTCTGTCTGTCGTTATCTACCTGTACATCTGTTCTGTCTGTCGTTATCTACCTGTACATCTGTTCTGTCCGTCGTTATCTACTTGTACATCTGTTCTGCCTGTCGTTATCTACCTGTACATCTGTTCTGTCCGTCGTTATCTACCTGTACATCTGTTCTGTCCGTCGTTATCTACTTGTACATCTGTTCTGTCTGTCGTTGTCTACCTGTACATCTGTTCTGTCTGTCGTTATCTACCTGTACATCTGTTCTGTCCGTCGTTATCTACTTGTACATCTGTTCTGTCTGTCGTTATCTACCTGTACTTCTGTTCTGTCTGTCGTTATCTACCTGTACATCTGTTCTGTCTGTCGTTGTCTACCTGTACATCTGTTCTGTCTGTCGTTGTCTACCTGTACATCTGTTCTGTCTGTCCTTGTCTACCTGTACATCTGTTCTGTCTGTCCTTGTCTACCTGTACATCTGTTCTGTCCGTCCTTGTCTACCTGTACATCTGTTCTGTCTGTCGTTGTCTACCTGTACATCTGTTCTGTCTGTCGTTGTCTACCCGTATATCTGTTCTGTCTGTCGTTGTCTACCTGTACATCTGTTCTGTCCGTCGTTATCTACCTGTACATCTGTTCTGTCCGTCGTTGTCTACCTGTACATCTGTTCTGTCCGTCGTTATCTACCTGTACATCTGTTCTGTCCGTCCTTGTCTACCTGTACATCTGTTCTGTCTGTCGTTGTCTACCTGTACATCTGTTCTGTCTGCCGTTGTCTACCTGTACATCTGTTCTGTCCGTCGTTATCTACTTGTACATCTGTTCTGTCTGTCGTTATCTACCTGTACTTCTGTTCTGTCTGTCGTTATCTACCTGTACATCTGTTCTGTCTGTCGTTGTCTACCTGTACATCTGTTCTGTCTGTCGTTGTCTACCTGTACATCTGTTCTGTCTGTCCTTGTCTACCTGTACATCTGTTCTGTCTGTCCTTGTCTACCTGTACATCTGTTCTGTCCGTCCTTGTCTACCTGTACATCTGTTCTGTCTGTCGTTGTCTACCTGTACATCTGTTCTGTCTGTCGTTGTCTACCCGTATATCTGTTCTGTCTGTCGTTGTCTACCTGTACATCTGTTCTGTCCGTCGTTATCTACCTGTACATCTGTTCTGTCCGTCGTTGTCTACCTGTACATCTGTTCTGTCCGTCGTTATCTACCTGTACATCTGTTCTGTCCGTCCTTGTCTACCTGTACATCTGTTCTGTCTGTCGTTGTCTACCTGTACATCTGTTCTGTCTGCCGTTGTCTACCTGTACATCTGTTCTGTTTGTTGATGTTCTGCTATCTATCCGTCTATTCTTCTTTTTCTGCCTCTTTGTCTTCCTTTTTCAAAACTCCATGTCTGGCTTTTATATTGTAAGTCAGTTGTCCAGTAGGACATACCTCTATATCTTTCTATTGGTCAGCAGGTTGATCACATATTGAATGGACTTCGCGATAAGTCGGTCCACTCCCTTTGGTCATCTTATTGGTCCGTTAGACTATTCATGTGTGCAAATAGCGTTTTAATATTAACAAATATGCCTCACCTGTCAGTAATTCTGTTGCGTCAAATCAGTCTATTCAATTTTCTCGCGTGGGTAAGCTTTTCTTATCAAGGATCAGGTGTTTGCGATACCTGACGGGGATTATTAGTCCACTTCTGTTTACACAATGTCCGTCTGTTTGTTTCCCCATGTAATTTTGTTATCTGAGCAAATCATCTTAGTCCGTATCAGTAATCATTGTCAGCTTCTGGTATTTCTAAGTATCTGCTTAATTCTGTCATAGTAATGCTAATACCGTGGGAGTGTTCTTCCATCGGTTCTCAGATTTTGCTACATTCAACTTATCAATGATAATATAACTATAATAAAAATGCTAATAGTAATAATAATTGCAAGAGAGCGGGGGAAAAAAGGCAAAGGACAGGCGTTTGTTTAAAACCCTTGCGGAAGCCTCATGTGCCTTGGGCGCTTAATGTTCAGAGAGGAAGAGAGAGAGAGAGAATAATAATAATAATAATAACCTAATATACAATGCTATAATAATATTACAATCATAACTTACAAAGCACTATGTTACACATGGTATGCTGCTGCACTGGGCGGCATGGTATGCTACTGCACTGGGCTGCATGATATGCTACTGCACTGGGCGGCATGGTATGCTATGTCTAGGTCTGGTCCTGCAGGTACTTTTATCCACATTTTCACATACCTGTTCTCACTGCTGCACAAGGCCGAAAAGCTGCTCTTGCTAGTCTTATCCCAGCTATCTTGCTACTCATATCCCAGCTATGTTTCTAGTCTTATCCCAGTTATCTTGCTAGTCTTATCCCAGCTATCTTGCTGGTCATATCCCAGCTATCTCGCTAGTCATATCCTAGCTATCGTACTAGTCATATCCCAACTATCTTGCTAGTCATATCCCAGCTATCTTGCTAGTCATATCCCAGTTATCTTGCTCGTCTTATCCCATCTATCTTGCTATTCATATCCCAGTTATCTTGCTGGTCTTATCATAGCTATCTTGCTAGTCATATCCCAGTTATCTTGCTCGTCTTATCCCATCTATCTTGCTACTCATATCCCAGTTATCTTGCTGGTCTTATCTCAGCTATCTTGCTAGTCATATCCCAGCTATCTTGCTAGTCATATCCCAGCTATCTTAATAGTCATATCCGAGCTGCTGTCACCAGGGACAGTATAGCTGGTAATAATTACTGTTAAAACTTTCGATGCCTGCACCAGCAAACTAGGGCTTAGCTGCAGCTTAGCTCTTTTTAATGGCTTCCGAGTAATCATGACCTATTTTGATTCATTATTTTTCAGACTGAAAATACATCATCTACTTTAGCTTAGAATAGCTTTCGAGATACAGCTACTATCTCTTTTATATTTAAACAATCGAAACTATCTTCTACAGAACCTATCACCGGCGCACATATTTAAGCGAGAAACAGCGGCGCATGAAAGTAAACTTTCAAAAGGAAGTCCCTCTTGTTTTTAAAACGTCTTTTAATCAAAGCCATTAAATTTTTACGGAACGAAATATCTATTAAAAAATAAAAAAGCTTCATAGCCTGAACTTTTTTCCCCTACAGAACAAATAATCAAGGCTCCACGTGAAGGTAGTTATCCTGCAACTACCTGGTCTATCTTAAATCTGGGCTTGTCTGACAACAGAAAGACATCCACTGTCTGTCGGAAACAAAATGGCGTCATGTGTGTCCTCTTCTTTCCGTAGTGTGCTCTTAATTAATCATTTACAGGGTGTGGTCGGGGAGTTAAATAAAGAGAGACTTGTTCTTTCTGAAGTTAAATTCCGTGCTGTGTTACAATCGCAATAAATGCAGACGGGTCAATCAGTAATTTGTATATCCCTTGCGAAACTTTGCCTCCCTAACAGCTCTCCTGTAGGCCTCTCGGTTGTAAGCAAGATGCGTTGCTGCTGATGCATCCATTTGCAGATTATCAACGATGTCTTGCAGCCATCTTCGCCTTGGTTTTCCTTGTACCTTTCCAAGATGGTTTTCTCTAAATTATCATGATGTTTAATATGTCCAAAATATTTCAGTTTTCTCTGTTTAATCTTCTTTACTAGCCAGCCTTCTTCTATATTAAGTTCTTATAGTATATATTCTTCTGTAGCATTTAAATTCAAAGGCGTTTATGTGTTTCTCAGCTGTTTCGTTTAAGTGTACAGGTCTCACAGGCATATGTTGCGGTGGGAAAGATGCATGCCCTTAAAAATCTTATTTTTGCACTTCTGTCTGTTCCTCTCCACAGATTCTTTAGTTGTTTTATTTTCTGAAGAGCGATAGATGTCCTCCTTTTAATTTCCCTCATTGTATCTCCGTTATTAGTTAGTAGTGATCCAAGATATTCAAAACTCTCCACCTCTTCCAATTTTTCCTCATAGATACATATTTCAGCTGCCTTATTTGTTTTGTCAATTGTAATCAATTTAGTTTTATTCACATGAAGATAAAGTTTTCGTTCTTCACTATTCTTGAAGACTGACATAATTAGTTTCTCCATTCCTTTTTGTGTTGTGGACAGTAATACTCTCTCATCAGAATACCTAATCTCTCTTGGTCAAATCCGTTGAGAGGATTCTTCTAAGGAGGACATAAGATTTTCCGTCTTATTTCTTAAAATGTGACATTTTCTAGAGCTTGTCAGTTCTGCATCATATATTCAATATAAGATTAATAATAGAGAAATACAGAGAATTTAATGTGAATCTATATTTATCCCTTATAGACTACTCAAAGGCATTTGATTGTGTACAACAGCAGAAACTTTGGGAAATAATGGAAAAAAATGGGATTTCCAACACATTTGACACAATTAACATCACTGCTGTATCTAGACCAACAGGCAGCAGTAAGAATAAATGGTGAAACAACAACTTGGTTTGACATAAAACAAGGGGTCCGTCAGGGGTGTATATTGTCACCTTACTTATTTAACTTGTATACTGAAAATATAATGAGGAATGTTAGAGAAGATGTAGACAAAGAATATTACGATGCCATAACAATTGGAGGTTATGAAATACCAGAGATTAGATATGCTGGAGACACAGTATTACTGTCCACAACACAAAAAGGAATGGTGGAAAAACTAATTATGTCAGTCTGTAAGAACAGCGAAGAGCAAAACCTCTGTCTTAATGCAAAGAAAACTAAATTGATGACAACTGACAAAACAAACAAGGCAGCTGATATATGTATCAATGAGAAAAAACTGGAAGAACAACAATAACAAACGAACGAATACTTATTACATGAAGTTAGTTTCAGGTATAGTTTTAAGGAACAATTTTTTATAAATAGGAAACTGTTATTGTTGTTCAAGTTTGCACCAGACATGGCAGGAGACCGTGTGTATGTTTGTCTAGTTGGTACCTGCTAGAGAGAATGAATCTAAGCTACGGAATTTCTGTGTGTCACGACCTCGTTTCTTTCCGGGTGTCACGATCTCTCATGTCTGCTGAGCAGTTACTAAAGACTTTGTCAACAAAACACCTTTTTTTGGGGTGCTAGTTGGCTAAGTCGATAGTACGCTGTTCTCTCGTGGCTAGACGGCTGCTCGTCCTACCGGAGTCCGTGTTCGAATCCCAGGTAATTCTCTTGTGATTTTCTTTCGCTCACGTCTCACTAAAGTGCTTTGTCTACGATTTTTTCGAGGTTTAATCCTACAATATTTGTTATCTTACTTACTCCACGTGGTCTTGTCATTAATACATTTGTGAACTTATTTGTCAGAATTAAACGGATGCAGTGAACTTATTCAGCGGACGTGGTCATGTGAATCTTGTAATATTTGTGAAGCTTATTTAAGACCGAAGAAACTTCGATGTCTGTGAAGATAAAGTCCTTTAATGATTAACTAAGATTTGAGTATAATACGAGGAATAATTATTAAGGCTTTAATTGCTAGTAAGAAGTCATATGTTGTCTCGGCCTCACCGACTATTCTTCGTATAAAAGATAGAGACAATCAATGATTAGTGTAATTTCTCAGTATTAAGACGGCCAAAGTTTGATGTGGAGGATCACCATATGTTTATGCACTTAGAGACAGCAAGGAGAGCGACAAATAAAAAGCTGTGGGTAAGACGTGAAATGGCTACGTGAAGTGACATGACCACCAAGACAGAAAGATAGAAAAACAACAGCCAGGACACCCAGACGTAGATGGTAAAGAAATTGAGGAATGTCGAGAAATGATGGATCATCATCATCATCATCATGTGCCGTGCTGACTGGCGTTGGCTATTATGCTTCTCCAGAGTACGCGATCCTTCATGCAGGCCATCAGCTCAGTTGGTGATCTCCTCTCACACCATCCCGTCAGACTGTCCAGTATCATTTCTCTTGGTCTTCCTCTTGATCTTCTTCCTTCTATTTTTCCTGTTGTTATAATATTTTCAATGCCCCCTCTTCTCATTGCATGTCCTATGAAAGTACATTGTCTCTCTCTTATCTTTTTGAGAAGGTTTTTTGTCTCTCCAGCTCTTCTCCTACATTCTTCATTAGTTATTTTTGCTGTCCAGGGGATTCGCAACATTCTTCTAATAAACCACATTTCTGCAGCTTCCAATGATTTTTGTGCAGACTTGCCTATTGTCCATGATTCACTTCCATATAACAAGATAGGTTCAATATAGCATTTTAGGACTTGTTTTCTAACATTCATTGATAAGGATGTGTTGGTCAATATGTTTCTCATTCTCTGAAATGCAGTCTTTGCTTGGCCTATTCTCCATGGATAAATAAAATGGATCAATAAAATTTAAAAAAAAACATTGAAAACAACTTTAACAAGGATCTTGTGCATCTTTTCGCTCGCTCCTCGTTGGAAGAAGTTGAATATGTTTTGGTTGATGAGAACAGTTGAAGCTCATTCACTGTCACCAAGCAACACCTGTGTGAAGTAGGTCGCTCACACATACCACAACAATTTAATAATCTTTCAGCATTTATTATAAATAAACGGATGACGGTGAGTTAATGAACTAAAACATCATATACGGGACCGCTTTTTGATGACATTAAAATTGATCACGGCACAAATTCAACTGTCACCAACCAAAACATATTCAATTTCTTCCAACGAGTAGTGAGCGAAAAGACGTACAGGATCCTTGTCAAGTTTTTTTCAATGTTTTTTTAAAAAAATATTTTATTGATCCATCATTTCTCGACATTCCTCAATTTCTTTACACAACTAGATCTTCCTTCCGTCTACGTCTGGGTGTCCTGGCTATTTCTCTATCTCTCTGTCTTGTTGGTCATGTTACTTCACGTCCTACCCACAGTGTTCTCTTTCGTCGCTACCTGCTGTCTCTACTCATTCATTTGCATGTCCCTTGCGGAACTTTGCCTCCCTCCTGTAGACCTCTCGGTTGTGAGCAAGATGGCCTGCTGCTGATGCATCCATTTGCAGATCATCAACGATGTCTTGCAGCCATCTTCACTTTGGTCTTCCTTTCTTTCTTTTTCCCATTATGTACCCTTCCAAGATGGTCTACTCTAGATTATCATGACGTTTAATGTGTCCAAAATATTTAAGTTTTCTCTGTTTAATACTCTTTACTGTCAGCCTTCTTCAATATTAAGTTCTTGTAGTATGGATATATTTGTTCTTTTTTGTGTCCATGATATTTGGAGAACTCTTCTGTAGCATTTACATTCAAAGGCATTTATGTATTACTCAGCTGTTTTGTTAAGTGTCCAGGTCTCACAGACATATGTTGCAATAGGAAAGATGCATGCCCTTAAAAATCTTGTTTTTGTAGTTCTGTCTGTTCCTTTCCACAGAATCTTTACTGCTGTCCCTAAGTGTGTACATATATACTCCCTAAGTCGTTTCGTCACTATCTGGCCCTTTTCTTCTATTTGACTAATTTGTTCTCGCTTTGCTCCCGTCTATTTTGTCCCGTGCATTTCCATGTGTACCGTCCTCAGTTATACTGTCACATCATCATCATCATTCAAGTTCCATCAACAGTGCCAGTTAACAGTATCAATCAACAGTATCAAATAAAGAAGAATTCTTGATTAATATAAAAATCAGAAAGTATAAATATGGAAAAATTGGCGAACTACTTTGCGAGCCCTATGTGACGTTTAACGGCACGGGAAGGATATAAGATAAGAAGATAAATATTATACTAGCCGCCCCACCCATGATGCATCAACAGCAGGCCATCTTGCTCACAACCGAGAGGCCTACAGGAGAGCTGTTTGGGAGGCAAAGTTCAGCAAGGGACATGCAAATGAATGAATGCCCCACCCAGTTCTCAAATTAACACTTTAACATAAAAAAGCCTTATTTTAAGCAACCTTCATCATGTCTGACCGTTGTTTCGAAATAGTGTTAAGAATAATTTATAAATTAACTTTTAAAAGCATAAGATAAACTAAGGTGGCCTAGTTGGCTGAGTGTTTAGGCGTTACTTCTACTAACCCAGTGGTACCGGTTTCAGGTCCCAGCAGTGTGGATTTTTTTCTGGTACCACCACATCAAAAAGACCCAGGGGTCCACCCAGCCTCTAAAAGCGGACACCAGAGAAACCTGGGAAGGTAAATGAGGTCAAGGTGATACTGCCTACATCACACTTTCATGTGTCCATGGTCTGGGAATCACGGACCTAACACCGAAGAACAAATATGTCTTAATGGCGTGGGAACGTGGATTTTACCTTTTACCTGTAAGATAAAGTATACATTTATTATAGAATGAGAGATAGTTAAAAGAAATGAATGTAGATATATTACTTAATCATAATAATGCTCATCGCGTATAGAATGAAGAGCTTCTAAGCCCATCATCATAATGCTCATCACATATAGAACAAAGAGCTTCAAAACAACCCATCATCATAACGCTCATTACATATAGAACAAAGAGCTTCAAACCCATCATCATAACGCTCATCGCATATAGAACAAAGAGCCTCAAAACCCATCATCATAATGCTCATTACATATAGAACAAAGAGCCTCAAAACCCATCATCATAATGCTCATTACATATAGAACAAAGAGCCTCAAAACCCATCATCATAATACTCATTACATATAGAACAAAGAGCCTCAAAACCCATCATCATAATGCTCATTACATATAGAACAAAGAACCTCAAAACCCATCATCATAATGCTCATCACAAATAGAACAAAGAGCCTCAAAACCCATCATCATAATGCTGAAGTAGTATATGTCCCCTGTCTTTACTATGTTACTGTGGGATTCGTTAAGCCGGTGATGTGTCTTGATGGGCACGATGATTCTGGTTTGTACATGCTCTTGAAACCGTGTTTTCCCAGTGTTATACTGACTCCAGCCATCAACCTCATGTTTCTGGATTAGTTAATCACTGACTCCAGCCATCAACCTCACATTTCTGGATTAGTTAATCACTGACTCCAGCCATCAAATTCACATTTCTGGATTAGTTAATCACTGACTCCAGCCATCAACCTCACATTTCTGGATTAGTTAATCACTGACTCCAGCCATCAAATTCACATTTCTGGATTAGTTAATCACTGACTCCAGCCATCAACCTCGTGTTTCTGGATTATTTAATCACTGACTCCAGCCATCAATCTCACATTTCTGGATTAGTTAATCACTGACTCCAGCCATCAACCTCACGTTTCTGGATTAGTTAATCACTGACTCCAGCCATCAACCTCACGTTTCTGGATTAGTTAATCACCGACTCCAGCCATCAACCTCACGTTTCTGGATTAGTTAATCACTGACTCCAGCCATCAACCTCACGTTTCTGGATTAGTTAATCACTGACTCCAGCCATCAACCTCACGTTTCTGGATTAGTTAATCACTGACTCCAGCCATCAACCTCACGTTTCTGGATTAATTAATCACTGTCTCCAGCCATTCTTCACTTCCAGGCTCTTTCAAGCCTGAGGTTTGCAACACACTGACAGGGAAGTCAAGCCAGGCCTGTCTAGCACTTGACATGAGGATTTATTGATACTCGCAAAACTCCAGAACAGATACATACGTCCATTTTCTCGACAGAGACATCACGAAAACCATCCAATCAGGTACACATCAAAAAGAAGACTAATTCACTCAAATTTTGTTCCCACTATCCCCAGTCACGGAATTCACAAACCACGTGACCTTCTGGAAGGATCTCGACCCTTACCTGGACATTCAAAATAAAGACTCTTAAGGCGATAAATGCCCTTTCTGTGGAGAAAAAAAACCCCAGTTATCTCCCATACCGCTACACCGCTCATCACGTATAGAACAAAGAGCTTCTAAACCTATAACGCTCATCAGGTACAGAACAAAGAGCTTCTAAACCTATAACGCTCATCAGGTACAGAACAAAGAGCTTCTAAACCTATAACGCTCATCAGGTACAGAACAAAGAGCTTCTAAACCTATAGCGCTCATAACGTTTAGAACGAAGAGCTTCTAAACCCATCATCATAACGCTCATCACGTATAGAACAAAGAGCTTCTAAACCCATCATCATAACGCTCATCACGTATAGAACAAAGAGCTTCTAAACCCATCATCATAACGCTCATCACGTATAGAACAAAGAGCTTCTAAGCCCATCATCATAACGCTCATCACGTATAGAACAAAGAGCTTCTAAACCCCTCATCATAATGCCCATCACGTATAGAACGAAGAGCTTGTAAACCACAAAGAACAGTTTGTATATCTTACATTAACCTGATCTACAAATGCACCTATTATCAACTGTGTGTTTCAAGTATTTGTACCGTATGCCGAGAACTTATCAATCAACCCCTCGTATGTTTTAGTTTTTAAGCACACAAGTCTTCGCTTTATTTTCACTTCTGTTGTTTCAAGTAAATATCCAGCGTTTAAACAGAAGATTGCTTACTTTCATCTTCTCAAAATCAGGAACAGGTCGGTGTATCCTAATTTTTTTTTTTTTTTTTACACATTTCAGAGAAAACAACGGCAAGTCCTTCCAATCGAGGTTCGGCAACTGCTGAGCCTAAAATAAGTTTTAATAAAGCTTACATTTGGACAAACTACGCTCGCCACTTGCGCTTGGAAGTGATAGTAATACTCTTAATGCTTCCACGATATTAAAAGAAAAGCTATTTCAAACAACACAAGGCAGCAGCTCCACTTGCAGTATGGCTTGCTGCCGCCAACTGCTAGAGCACTTCCACTTCATCATATAGTTCAATGGCGCACATCTCTTTGTCTTCTTCATGTGTTATGTCTTCATTCTAGATGTTTACATTTTGCATAAGTAAAATTATAACTAGAAAATAAAAATATTTTTAGCGAACCGACAGAAAAAAATATAGGGGAAAAAAGCATCATCATCATCATCATCATCATCATCATCATCAGGTGCCGTGCTGACTGGCGTTGGCTATTATGCTTCTCCAGAGTACACGATCCTTCATGCAGGCCATCAGCTCAGTTGGTAATCTCCTCTCACACCATCCCGTCAGACTGTCCAGTATCATTTCTCTTGGTCTTCCTCTTGATCTTCTTCCTTCTATTTTTCCTGTTGTTATAATATTTTCAATGCCCCCTCTTCTCATTGCATGTCCTATGAAAGTACATTGTCTCTCTCTCTCTTATTTTTTTGACAAGATATTTTTGTCTCCAGCTCTTCTCATACATTCTTCATTAGTTATTTTTGCTGTCCAGGGGATTCGCAACATTCTTCTAATAAACCACATTTCTGCAGCTTCCAATGATTTTTGTGCAGACCTGTCTATTGTCCATGATTCACTTCCATATAACAAGATAGGTTCAATACAGCCTTTTAGGACTCGTTTTCTAACATTCAATGATAAGGATGTGTTAGTTAATATGTTTCTCATTCTCTGAAATGCAGTCTTTGCTTGGCCTATTCTGTTCCTAATTTCTATTGTGCATTTCCCATCTGAAGTTATTATTGCATATAAAAAAGCATATAAAAACTTAATGACAAAAGAGCAAAGGGACGACGCTAACAGACTCACTAGGGACAAATTGTCTAGCAACAAAGTGATGGTTAGGGATGCAGCAAATTGGATATCTACTCAGTCTATTGTACGGAGGATGGGGCACATGATGATGATGATAGTGATGGTGGTTGTGATAGTGGTGATAATGGTGGTGGTGATGATGTTGATGGTTGCGGTGGTGATGATGATGATGACGGCGGTGATGATGATGATAGTGGTGGTATCGGTGGTGGTGATGATGATGATGATGACGGCGGTGATGGTGGTGATGATGATGATGATGATGATGATGATAGTGGTGATGATGATGATGATGATGGTGGTGGTGGTGGTGATGGTGATGGTGGCGGTGGTGATGATAATGATGATGATGATGGTGGTGGTGGTTGTGGTGGTGATGATGATGATGATGGTGGTGGTGGTGATGGTGATGGTGGCGGTGGTGATGATAATGATGATGATGATGGTGGTGGTGGTTGTGGTGGTGATGATAATGATGATGATGATGGTGGTGGTGGTTGTGGTGATGGTGGTGGTGATTTTGATGGTGGTGGTGGTGATTTTGGTGGTGGTGTTGGTGATGATGATGATGATGACGATGACGATGATGTTGGTGGTGGTGGTGGTTGTGGTGATGATAGTGGTGGTGGTTGTGATGATGATGATGATCACTGAACTGAACTGAATAGATATTAACGACATATAGCACGTGGCTGTTGCTCGTCCAGGGTTCCCGACCACGTGGATGATCATGTGACCAAGCACGTGACTGAAGTCACTCTCCTCCTTCCCTTCTTCCCTCCTCAGTACGATCATTATTTTTCTCTGCGTAGTTCTGTAGACTATTCAGTTCAAATGTAATATCCACCCTTATTTATGCTTGCAAAGCTGGAAAACAACTAAAGAAATAGACAAGAAATTAGACTCTGTTGAAAACAAATACCTAAGGAAAATACTCGGCATCAAGTGGAACGAATTCAAAAACAATGCAGAGATAAGACAGATGACTGAACAACAACCAGTCTCACGGGTGATCAGGAAAAGGAGATGGACATATGTTGGTCACTTGATGAGAAGAAACGATCAGAGAATCCCAAAACAAGCTATCAAGTGGAACACAACAGGCCGAAGAAAAAGAGGCAGACCACGTGAAACTCTCATTGTTAAGAGAAAAACTGGCGAACTACCTTGCGAGCCCTATGTGACGTTTAATGGCACGGGAAGGATATAAGATGTAAGAAGATAAGTTCTGTATGGCCAAGAATTTCGTATATTTTGATGTCCTGTTTTTGTACCGTTTAAAAAAAAAACCTGCTCTTATAATTCTTTGTTGTTGTTGTTGTTATTCTCCTATACTTCTCTACTGTGGTTTCAAGTTTTGGTTTTTTATCATATCTTTATACGCACATGTTTTTAATCTATTCATATTTTTTAAAAAATGTCTTGAATAGTTTTGCCCTTCAGCCATTTTTGTTCTGTTGCTATTTTATTATCTTTTTATTTTACAAATCTTTTTCTGACGTTTTCTCCTAGTATTTTACTCTGTATTTGTAAAAAAAAAATATCCCCAGATACATTTCTTTATTGTATTATTTTATTCTCATGTAACGTTGCATTTGTGTGTTATATTGTTGCTGTTGTTTTGATTTTGTTACTTAATGTCTTACACGCTCATTGACCCTGGCAACTTTGGCGGAGCTACAGAGATAGATTTTCATCGCTCATGAGGTATACTGGATATATATATATATATATATATATATATATATATATATATATATATATATATATATATATATCCAGTATTACAGATGTCATGAGGTATACATCCAGTTGGAGATGCCATGAGGTATATATTCAGGGTTACAGATGGTATGAGGTATATATCCAGTGTTACAGATGCCATGAGTATATATTCAGTGTTACAGATGGTATGAGGTATTTATCCAGTGTTACAGATGCCATGAGTATATATTCAGTGTTACAGATGGTATGAGGTATTTATCCAGTGTTACAGATGCCATGAGTATATATTCAGTGTTACAGATTCCATGAGGCATACATACCCAGTGTTACAGATGGTATGAGGTATTTATCCAGTGTTACAGATGGTATGAGGTATTTATCCAGTGTTACAGATGGTATGAGGTATTTATCCAGTGTTACAGATGGTATGAGGTATTTATCCAGTGTTACAGATGCCATGAAGTAGAATTAGGCACGAGGCTGGCGACCTTCACAACACATTTTCTGGAGCCTGTATCTCAACAATAGCTTTCTAACACCTCACAACATCACTGTCATCACATCAAGGATGTTACCATCCTTCCCTAGAATACACGTGTATGTGGCTCCCACACCTGTAAAAAAAAAATGAGGGTGAAAGAAACGAAAGAAACGAGAAGTTGAAATCATAGCCAACAGGATGTGTGGAAATATTTATCAAAACTGAAAACGAGGACGGGTGAGTGGAGGCAGATAAACCCGGAACATCTTCGCTTCTTAAAACATCCCCATCACAGGTTGTTCTGACCTCGTTATGTATCAGGTGCCAGATTTTTAGAAATATTTCAAATATCTCTCCCCCACCCCACCCCCGGTCAGGCTCGGCACAATCAGTCGATGACGCTGTTGAAGGCGCTGATCTCAGAGACGTTCCTTGCAGACCTTTCAGGGACAGAATTTTATACAGACTGAATGTGTACATCCATGCAAAAAAGTGCAGATTGTCTTGTCTTGTCTTGTCTTGTGCTATCTCTCTGTATCTGCGAGCTGTTGTTCTCTGCAGCCGATGCTGTAGAGATGTTGAGGCACAGCATCGTATCGGCGTGGGAGCGGGTTATGGTGCCAACTTTTTCAGTCCCGGAGTACAGCTAAAATATCAGGGGATGTGCAGTGTTTCTTTATCAGACTCCACCACCAAGGGACAGCACAAATTCCCTGGACAGCAAAAATAACTAATGGAGAATGTTTGAGAAGAGCAGGAGATACAAAAAATTTTGTAAAAAAAAATTTTTTTTAAATAAGAGAGAGAGACAATGTTCTTTCATAGGACATGCAATGAGAAGATAATGTTGAAAATACGAGGGGTGTTCAGAAAGTAATGCACCACATCGTTTTTCTCAGGAGCATGAAATTTATACACAATATACATGGATATATCATGTAAACATCGGTTTTATTCAATATAATCCCCATCAACTTGTACGGCTTTACGCTAGCGCGAAACAAGTGCATGTATTCCTAGCCCGTACCAGATTTTCTATTGATTATGTAGCCATTTCTTCGCTGCATGAATCACCCCTTCGTCATCTTCAAATCGTACCCCCTCGGAGTGCATTTTTAAGTAGACCAAACAGATGGACATCAGAGGCTGCTAAATCGGGACCATATGGTGGATGGGGTAGTACAGTCCAACCGAATTTGGTGATTGCTTCCCTTGTTGCCAGACTTGTGTGAAGGCGCGAATTGTCGTGAAGGAGAGGCAGGTTTGTTGGATTCTTATGTGGCCGAACTCTGCTAAAACGTTGATTGAGTTTTTTTTCAATGTCTTAATGTAAACTTACGAACCCTGACGCTAGCATATCAGCTATGGGTCGTTAACCCTGACGCTAGCATATCAACTATGGGTCGCTGATTCGGACAGCGTCTTGACCCCCCCATTAAAAAAAAGCTCTTAAAACGTCTGCTTTTTATGTTAGGATGCTCCTAAAACGTCAGCTTTTTATGTTAGGATGCTTCTAAAACGTCTGCTTTTTATGTTAAGATAAACAAAACAGAAGTCTTGAGTTTGAAGTTTTAAACCGCATTAAAAGTTAACAATTAGACACGGTTTGTTTAAACAACAAAGGGTAAATCTGCTGGCCATTTTCTTTGGAATGTTTTGTGTGGACTATGGGCAAGATGGCGGCCTGATTAGCTGAGGGGTTATGTTGTTCCAGTATATGGGACATAATAAAGTTTGGAACGATGTCACTCTTAGGACAGAGTGTCTTTGCGTGTTCTTGCAGCCTCAGACTTATGGGAAGTCTGCATGATGATTGGATGTTATTGCTCGGGTGAGAGTTTCTCTGGGGATCTGAGGGAGAAGTGAAAAAGTCGTGCGAGAGAGTAAATGTGAGTCGTTGGTCCAGAGCAGTGTCATCTAGGAGTTGTAGTCTGGTAGAATGTAAGGAGATGTGAGCTAGGAGTTGTAGTCTGGTAGAATGTAAGGAGATGTGAGGTAGGAGTTGTAGTCTGGTAGAATGTAAGGAGATGTGAGCTAGGAGTTGTAGTCTGGTAGAATGTAAGGAGATGTGAGCTAGGAGTTGTAGTATGGTAGAATGTAAGGAGATGTCAGATAGGAGTTGTAGTCTGGTAGAATGTAAGGAGATGTTACATAGGAGATGTAGTCTGGTAGAGTGTAAGGAGATGTGAGCTAGGAGTCGTAGTCTGGTAGAATGTAAGGAGATTCAGATAGGCGTTGTAGTCTGGTAGAATGTAAGGAGATGTCAGATAGGAGTTGTAGTCTGGTAGAATGTAAGGAGATGTCAGATAGGAATTGTAGTCTGGTAGAGTGTAAGGAGATGTTAGATAGGAGTTGTAGTCTGGTAGAATGTAAGGAGATGTCAGATAGGAGTTGTAGTCTGGTAGAATGTACGGAGATATGAGCTAAGAGTTGTAGTCTGGTAGAATGTAAGGAGATGTCAGCTAGGAATTGTAGTCTGGTAGAATGTAAGGAGATGTGAGCTAGGAGTTGTAGTCTGGTAGAATGTAAGGAGATGTGAGCTAGGAGTTGTAGTCTGGTAGAATGTAAGGAGATGTGAGCTAGGAGTTGTAGTCTGGTAGAATGTAAGGAGATGTTAGATAGGAGGTGTAGTCAGGTAGAATGTAAGGAGATGTCAGTTGTAATCTGGTAGAATATAAGGAGATGTTACATAGTAGTTGTAGTCTGGTAGAGTGTAAGGAGATGTGAGCCAGGAACTATAGTCTGGTAGAATGTAAAGATGTAAGGAGATGTCAGCTAGGAACGATAGTCTGGTAGAATGTACGGAGATGTGAGCTAGGAGTTTAGTCTGGTAGAATGTAATGTGATGTGAGCTAGGAGTTATAGTCTGGTAGAATGTAAGGAGATGTGAGCTAGGAATTATACACTGGTAGAATGTAAGGAGATGTTAGCTAGGAATTATAGTCTGGTAGAATGTCAGGAGATGTGAGCTAGGAATTGTAGTCTGGTAGAATGTACGGAGATGTTAGATAGGAGGTGTAGTCAGGTAGAATGTAAGGAGATGTCAGTTGTAATCTGGTAGAATGTAAGGAGATGTTACATAGTAGTTGTAGTCTGGTAGAGTGTAAGGAGATGTGAGCCAGGAACTATAGTCTGGTAGAATGTAAAGATGTAAGGAGATGTCAGCTAGGAACGATAGTCTGGTAGAATGTACGGAGATGTGAGCTAGGAGTTTAGTCTGGTAGAATGTAATGTGATGTGAGCTAGGAGTTATAGTCTGGTAGAATGTAAGGAGATGTGAGCTAGGAATTATACACTGGTAGAATGTAAGTAGATGTTAGCTAGGAATTATAGTCTGGTAGAATGTAAGGAGATGTGAGCTAGGAGTTGAAGTCTGGTAGAATGTACGGAGATATGAGCTAAGAGTTGTAGTCTGGTAGAATGTAAGGAGATGTCAGGTAGGAGTTGTAGTCTGGTAGAATGTACGGAGATATGAGCTAAGAGTTGCAGTCTGGTAGAATGTAAGGAGATGTCAGCTAGGAATTGTAGTCTGGTAGAATGTAAGGAGATGTCAGGTAGGAATTGTAGTCTGGTAGAATGTAAGGAGATGTGAGCTAGGAATTGTAGTCTGGTAGAATGTAAGGAGATATGAGCTAGGAATTGTAGTCTGGTAGAATGTAAGGAGATATGAGCTAGGAATTGTAGTCTGGTAGAATGTAACGGGACTTGTTATTTGTTCTTTTTACGATACAGTTGCAGTGTTTGGTACAGAGTGGTAGGATGTAGATAAAGATGTATGCTTCTCCTTTTTAGGACACCGATGAGAGATGGTTAGATGATTGTAGAGAGTAGTTTTTTGTTTTGTTTGATCAAGTCGTGATATAAAGTTAGTATGCCTATGGATGGGGTATATGCATATTTCTGTGGCGGACTCTAGTCTGTCAGGATGTTTTCTGTATATTGTATTCTTGATTTTCTCACGTTGTTCATTGGCATTCACCATTTCTCATTCATCAAGATTCTCTCACTCATCAAGATTCTGTCCTCATCCTTTCTCACATGAAACTTTTGGAGGACATTGTTAGAAGCTGACTTCTCTCTGTTGTCTACATCTACGTTATTGTAGTGTAGATGATCGACTGACCAGACGGCTGAATCTCTGTGACTGTTTAGTCATTCAAGTTACCTCCCTTAACCCCTGTCACTGTTTAGTCATTCAAGTTACTTCCCTTAATCCATGTCATTGTTTAGTCATTCATGTTACTTCCCTTAATCCATGTCACTGTTTAGTCATTCAAGTTACTTCCCTTAATCCATGTCACTATTTAGTCATTCATGTTACCTCCCTTAACCCCTGTCACTATTTAGTCATTCATGTTACCTCCCTTAACCCCTGTCACTATTTAGTCATTCATGTTACCTCCCTTAACCCCTGTCACTGTTTAGTCATTCAAGTTACTTCCCTTAATCCATGTCATTGTTTAGTCATTCATGTTACTTCCCTTAATCCATGTCACTGTTTAGTCATTCAAGTTACTTCCCTTAATCCATGTCACTGTTTAGTCATTCAAGTTACTTCCCTTAATCCATGTCACTGTTTAGTCATTCATGTTACCTCCCTTAACCCCTGTCACTGTTTAGTCATTCATGTTACCTCCCTTAATCCATGTCACTGTTTAGTCATTCATGTTACCTCCCTTAATCCATGTCACTATTTAGTCATTCATGTTACCTCCCTTAACCCCTGTCACTGTTTAGTCATTCATGTTACCTCCCTTAACCCCTGTCACTGTTTAGTCATTCATGTTACCTCCCTTAACCCCTGTCACTGTTTAGTCATTCATGTTACCTCCCTTAACCCCTGTCACTGTTTAGTCATTCATGTTACCTCCCTTAACCCCTGTCACTGTTTAGTCATTCATGTTACCTCCCTTAACCCCTGTCACTGTTTAGTCATTCATGTTACCTCCCTTAACCCCTGTCACTGTTTAGTCATTCATGTTACCTCCATTGTGTTGTTTCTTCCTCCCTGGAGTTAAGTGCGGTTACTAAGTGTGTAACAAAGTAACAATTTGCTGTCAAGTTTTGTTTCTTGTGTTACTGTATCACTTACAACTAGTCAGTCTGTGCCTACACTGTACAAGGCACAGACAGATTCCACTTTAAGGTGCTCGTTGGTACCGGCTTCAAGTCCCAGCACTGGGTTTTTTTTTCTGGTACCACCAAAAGAAAAAAAAAAGAAAAGGCCCCGATGGTAACCCAGCTCCTAAAAAAATTGGTACCAAAGAAATCTGGGAAGGTAAATGGGGCCAGGCGTGATACTGACCACATCAGACTTTCATGTGCCTTGGAAATACCGGAACACCGCTTTGCCGTGGAAACGGGAGTTTTTTAACTTTTACCTTTACCCAGGGGCAAGATAGTCAAGCTTAAGCACTGATTGTAACATTCTTTATCTCACTGTATACAGAGTAGACGCTAGGAACCATATCTGGCTGCTGAAATACCTTGACAGGAGGTTATCTTTCAGCCACCACGTGGGCATGGTTATCCAGTAAGCAAAGAAAAACAGACCATGGCAGGTTCTGGTCTGCCACAACGGACACTCTTCCTGCTGATGTGGGCATTGGTGATGTTGATGGTTGAGTATGATCTTGGCCTTCTGACTTTGTCCTCGACTCAGATAACCAGGCTTGAAAGAATAAAAAAATGAGGTCATGAGAGCAGCTCTGGGGTGCACCAGGGATACTCAGATCATAACCATGTGCTACTTGCTGGATATACTCAGCATGAAAGTAAGGCACAAGTATGCGCACGTGAAGACATATCTCAGGATTCCTGGAACAGCAAATCACCCACTTCTACCACAGGACTGCCCGTACAGCAAATCACCCCCGTCTACGACAAGATTGCCGGTACAGCAAATCATCCCCTTCTACCACAGGATTGCTGGTACAGCAAATCACCCCCGTCTACCACAGGATAGCCGGTACAGCAAATCACCCCCTTCTGTCACAGGATTACTGGTACAGCAAATCACCCCCTTCTACCACAGGATTGCCGGTACAGCAAATCAGCCCCATCTACCACAGGATTGCCGGTACAGCAAATCACCCTCTTCTACCTCAGGATTGCCGGTACAGCAAATCATCCCCATCTTTCACAGGATTACTGGTACAACAAATCACCCCCTTCTACCTCAGGTTTGACGGTACAGCAAATCACCCTCATCTACCACAGGATTGTCGGTACAGCAAATCACCCCCTTCTACCACAGGAATGCCAGTACAGCAAATCACCCCCTTCTACCACAGGATTGTCGTTACAGCAAATCACCCCCTTCTACCACAGGATAGCCGGTACAGCAAATCACCCCCTTCTACCACCGGTTTGCCGGTACAGCAAATTATCCCCTTCTAGCACAGGATTGCCGGTACGGCAAATCATCCCCTTCTAGCACGGCTGAACTCAGCAAAGGCCACACGTATTGAGCGAGGGAGATTGTGGATGGTGGAGGCAGAAGAACCACTCTCAGCGGTCTCCGACTCAGAGCAGATCTCTCTAGAACAAGAATGGACTGCAGTGGCCCAACATGCAGAACGTAATGAAGGTCGTGATAAAGCTTGGCTGTGAATGTTGTGACTGGGCCCAGGGTAGAGCAGAAGTCCAGGTACAGGAACACATTCAGCAACATGTGATCTTACTCCAAACCACGTGGCTCTGTGATCTTCACGGACGGGTCTGTCGTGCGAGACTTAAAAAGTGTAAGGGAATACGTTGTCCGCTGTGACAGTAAACTGGCTGCAAGTAAATCAGGAGCTTAACCAGCCAGCACTTCGAGCATGAGGATGTAGATGAAGGCAGCATCAGTAGCACTTTCCTGGCTGGTGGAGCTCGGCGACTTGCGGGGCCTCAATGTAACAAACTCCCAAAGCACGTTACGGAGAATTAACTGAGAGACATCTCTTCCCCAGGGGGTGGGTCCAGCTTCTAGGGGTCTCTCGTTTATCCAGCCTGACGTGGATCTACTGGCCGGTTCATGCATGACTCAACGGCAGTGAGAAAGCAGACAAGCTGGCAGGCACGGCATTGAGAAAACAGACATGCTGGCAGGCACGGCAGTGAGAAAGCAGACAAGCTAGCAGGCACGGCAGTGAGAAAGCAGACAAGCTGGCAGGCACGGCAGTGAGAAAGCAGATAAACTGGCAAGCACGGCAGTGAGAAAGCAGACAAGCTGCCAGGCACGGCAGTGAGAAAGCAGACAACCTAGCAGGCACGGCAGTGATTCGGGGCACCCTCAGAATGGACAGGGAGGAGATTGCAAGAGTCACTTTGGACAGACTGCGTGTGGAGGACGACATCTGGATGACTGACAGCAATTACATCAGGATGATGGTCGAGTTGTGGGAGAAGAAGGGAAGCGGACTTTTTTTTCCGAACAAGTGGATTAGCGCGCAACCAGCGTGTGACTGGCTCCATCAGAAGGCGGACACTCCAGCGGGTGTTAGAAAGGAAGGCGGAACACGTATGGGAATGCCCGGAATGCAGGGATGCCAGCCTCTGATTATAGACTACCGGCTGCTCGCGTCAGTATTGGAGAGCCATAGCCGACCAAGACTCTATCCCACCTCTCTGCTGATGTCCTCAGTAACAACCTAAGTCTCGCTAACGGGACAGAGATCGCTAAGTCTTCTAGAAAAAAAAAATTCTGCGTCTTTTCCCGTTTTTAACTACACTCCAAAACTACCCCTCCAGAAAAAATGGTTTCAATAAGCCACTCTCCTTCCGACATCAGCACTCTCAAGGCAAAAGATCATCCAGCTAGCGGTACTATGGAGGCAGAACAAGAACAAAAACAAGATCTCACATTTAGGGACAATCTCTTATTTTCTTTAGCATTCTTTGTTCTTTATAACATTCTGCATGACTCTGTGGATTCCTCCCCTGTTTCTACGTTGTTCTGAACTAACTGAATGTTTCTATGTTGTTCTGAACTAACTGAATGTTTCTACGTTGTTCTGAACTAACTGAATGTTTCTATGTTGTTCTGAACTAACTGAATGTTTCTACGTTGTTTTGAACTAATTGAATGTTTCTACGTTGTTCAGAACTAACTGAATGTTTCCACGTTGTTCTGAACTAACTGAATGTTTCTATGTTGTTCTGAACTAACTGAATGTTTCTATGTTGTTCTGAATTAACTGAATGTTTCTACATGCTTAATTGACCCTGAACTTGTTTGTGTATTACATTTTGTTTTTTGTTTCTTTCTTGAAATGAACATCAACTTTGTTTTGTTGCTACAAAGCTTTAATCACCTTTTAATCCTACATTTTGTATTTTAATCCTGGTTCACCGGTTATTTACAACTGCTTTCACATGTAATTGTAACCTCTTTTCTTTGTAAAGTTCTCACAAGTCGCACTGGACAGAGACTGGATGAATGGATGGATGGATGGATGGATGATGGATGTATGGATGGATGATGGATGGATGATGGATGGATGATGGATGGATGGATGGATGGATGGATAGATGGATGATGGATGTATGGATGGATGGATGGATGGATGGATGATGGATGGATGGATAGATGTATGGATGGATGATGGATGGATGGATGGATGATGGATGTATGGACGGATAATAGTTGGATGATGGATGGATGGATGGATGGATGGATGGTGCCACATCTCAGCCACAACAGTGGTTATTACACGCCAATGTTTTGGTGCTGCTGTGTTCTCTGTGGCACCTTCTGCTGCAAGTGATAACTTTGGTGCTGCTGTGTTCTCAGTGGCACCTTCTGCTGCAAGTGATAACTTTGGTGCTGCTGTGTTCTCTGTGGCACCTTCTGCTGCAAGTGATAATTTTGGTGCTGCTGTGTTCTCTGTGGCACCTTCTGCTGCAAGTGATAACTTTGGTGCTGCTGTGTTCTCTGTGGCACCTTCTGCTGCAAGTGATAACTTTGGTGCTGCTGTGTTCTCTGTGGCACCTTCTGCTGCAAGTGATAACTTTGGTGCTGCTGTGTTCTCTGTGGCACCTTCTGCTGCAAGTGATAACTTTGGTGCTGCTGTGTTCTCTGTGGCACCTTCTGCTGCAAGTGATAACTTTGGTGCTGCTGTGTTCTCTGTGGCACCTTCTGCTGCAAGTGATAACTTTGGTGCTGCTGTGTTCTCTGTGGCATCTTCTGCTGCAAGTGATAATTTTGGTGCTGCTGTGTTCTCTGTGGCACCTTCCGCTGCAACTGATAATTTTGGTGCTGCTGTGTTCTCTGTGGCACCTTCCGCTGCAACTGATAATTTTGGTGCTGCTGTGTTCTCTGTGGCACCTTCCGCTGCAAGTGATAATTTTGGTGCTGCTGTGTTCTCTGTGGCACCTTCCGCTGCAACTGATAATTTTGGTGCTGCTGTGTTCTCTGTGGCACCTTCCGCTGCAACTGATAATTTTGGTGCTGCTGTGTTCTCTGTGGCACCTTCCGCTGCAACTGATAATTTTGGTGCTGCTGTGTTCTCTGTGGCACCTTCCGCTGCAACTGATAATTTTGGTGCTGCTGTGTTCTCTGTGGCACCTTCCGCTGCAACTGATAATTTTGGTGCTGCTGTGTTCTCTGTGGCACCTTCCGCTGCAACTGATAATTTTGGTGCTGCTGTGTTCTCTGTGGCACCTTCCGCTGCAACTGATAATTTTGGTGCTGCTGTGTTCTCTGTGGCTTCTTCTGCTGCAAGTGATAATTTTGGTGCTGCTGTGTTCTCTGTGGCATCTTCTGCTGCAAGTGATAATTTTGGTGCTGCTGTGTTCTCTGTGGCACCTTCCGCTGCAACTGATAATTTTGGTGCTGCTGTGTTCTCTGTGGCACCTTCCGCTGCAACTGATAATTTTGGTGCTGCTGTGTTCTCTGTGGCACCTTCCGCTGCAACTGATAATTTTGGTGCTGCTGTGTTCTCTGTGGCACCTTCTGCTGCAAGTGATAACTTTGGTGCTGCTGTGTTCTCTGTGGCACCTTCTGCTGCAAGTGATAACTTTGGTGCTGCTGTGTTCTCTGTGGCACCTTCTGCTGCAAGTGATAATTTCACCGAAGTGGAAAAGATCCTTGTCCAACATCCCTGGCTTCTGAGAGCCCTCATTGGCTCAACCGATACGGAGGGGGGGGGGCGGTGCGATTTTAAAAGGGAGGGGAGGCGGAGTATACCGATAGTACGTCCATCATGCTCAGCAATATGGCCACGCCCACAAATAAGATAGATAAGTGAACATGATAAAACATGGCCACCCCCAAAAAGAGTTACATAAGTGAACATAATAAAACATGGCCACCCCCACAAAGAGGTAGATAAATGAACATAATAAAACATGGCCATCCCCACAAAGAGGTAGATAAGTGAACATGATAAAACATGGCCATCCCCACAAAGAGTTAGATAAATGAACATAATAAAACATGGCCATCCCCACAAAGAGGTAGATAAGTGAACATAATAAAACATGGCCACCCCCACAAAGAGGTAGATAAATGAACATAATAAAACATGGCCACCCCCACAAAGAGGTAGATAAATGAACATGATAAAACATGGCCATCCCCACAAAGAGTTAGATAAATGAACATGATAAAACACGGCCATCCCCACAAAGAGGTAGATAAATGAACATGATAAAACATGGCCATCCCCACAAAGAGGTAGATAAGTGAACATGATAAAACATGGCCATCCTCACAGAGAGGTAGATAAGTGAACATGATAAAACATGGCCATCCTCACAGAGAGGTAGATAAGTGAACATGATAAAACATGGCCACCCCCACAAAGAGGTAGATAAATGAACATGATAAAACATGGCCATCCCCACAAAGAGGTAGATAAGTGAACATGATAAAACATGGCCACCCCCACAAAGAGGTAGATAAGTGAACATGATAAAACATGGCCACCCCCACAAAGAGTTAGATAAGTGAACATGATAAAACATGGCCACCCCCACAAAGAGGTAGATAAATGAACATGATAAAACATGGCCACCCCCACAAAGAGGTAGATAAATGGACATGATAAAACATGGCCACCCCCACAAAGAGGTAGATAAGTGAACATGATAAAACATGGCCAGGCCAACAAAGAAGTAGATAAGTGAACGTGATAAAACATGGCCACGCCAACAAAGAAGTAGATAAGTGAACGTGATGAAACATGGCTTCACCTAGGAACCCGCAACGTATTCTAGTGCAGACCCTCTGCTGAAACTTCCGGTGGTTAGTACTGGTTAGTACTGGTTCTTGTAGCTGGTTTTCCGTCATGTGTGCCAGGAACATTGCCCAAGAATACGCTTAGACATGAACTGGTACAAACACTGTAATGTATAACCTAGGGGGGAAAAGTAAGAACAGCTTTATTACTTAACGATTACAAAGTTGTGACGTTTCGGCGTGAACCTTAATCATTCAAAAACACACAGGACGAAGTAATAGAGAGAGGAGATAAAATATAAATTCTCATGAATGCTGTGTTTAAAAAAATCAAATAAATGAATAGAGCACTTAGTTGTAACTTGTAAGAAGCTGTGGCTTGTCCGAAATGTACATGGTGGAGTGTAGAGAACATTTAAATGGACGCTTGGGATGTGTGATAGGTGGGTCGTAACTGAGAGTGGTAGGTGGGGAAACCGCAGAGGGGAGGGAGTGATACAACGGTAATCTAGCCGGGAGAAGGTAAAATATGTGATTGTAGTTAGGGTAGAGGGGTTGTAATGTGATGCTGTGAGGAGGTTCTGAACTAAGTGTAACAAGTGAGAAGGGAATGGAATTTAGTGGGAAGGGATTGTGAAAGAGGAGAATGTTAGGTGTAGCTGAATAACGAGTTCAAACCATGTGATTCCAGCGTCTCATATTGCTGAATGTAGCGGTTCTCAAGCGCTAGGCACCTTCTTTCATCTGCGTGACATTGTTTGACGGCTGTTACCAGAAAGTCAGATTTACCTCTGTGGTTGGGGCCATTGAAATGATTCGAGACTAGTTTCGAAGCATGCTGGGTGATATAGTACAGATGTTTCTGCATGCGGTCCCTTAATCTGAGGCCACTCGTTAAGTAATAAAGCTGTTCCTACTTTTGTCCTTAGTTTTTACATTTTGGTATCGCAGTAGCTCTGTTTATAGTTATATACTTATACACTAATTATTGGGTCTTACAAACACTTGCCTGATAGGATCTCTGCTTACAGCCTTCTTCTAAGCTTCGAAAGCTAGTTGTAATGTTCACGAAGGATCCTATATGTTGCTTTAGAAATAAGGAAAAGGAGAATATAGATCAGAAATATTCACAAGAAGAAATCAAAAAAATATGACATAAAAAATCATTTTGGTTAACTTTTCCGGCGAAATCTGGATCCGGTGTCAAACTAGTTATAATGGACGCATATTCACGTAATTTCTTGACGTTAATATTATATGCTAAATGTATTTTGCGTTGAGGTAACTTAAAGTATGGAATCTTTGATGAGTCATAAGAAAAGCGTGGGTGGTTTAATTACGAGGGATGATTGATAAGTTCTCGGCATAAGGTACAACGTATTATTTGTGGACAGCTTTTTGGGGGTTATTTCTCAACATAGTCCCCTTGCAAGTTTATGCACTTAGTCCAGCGATCCTGGAGCATACGGATCCCTTCTTTGTAAAAGTCAGCATCTTGTGCCAGTAGAAAGTGGTCTACAGCATGAATGATGTCATCATCTGAAGCAAATTTGCGACCACCTCCAAAAGGACCACACGAGATCCCCGAGAGGACCACAAGAGGTTCAGAGTATCGCACGGCTTGAGCCTCTATTCTTGGTGTGTCTCAGAAGCGGGATTGCGTGACACCGTGGTTTTCGTTGCACCAGTTTAGTCTAGAGTTGGACTTTCTCACTGAAAACCTCGGGGTGTTTTGGATAACAGCATATCCCCGTTGGGTAAGAGGTGACTGCCCATCCGGGCTAGAGTTGGAGTTTCTCACCGGAAAACCTCGACGTGTTTTGAGATATCTGTGTATCACCGCCGGGTGAGAGGTGGTTGCCCTTCCATTCCGGCGTTGAACTTTCTCAACGGAAAACCTTAGCGTGATTAAGATACGTATACATACCCGCTTATCTAGACTGCCCTGGTCCAGTGTCTCCGACTTCAGCATTTTGTGGTGGTGACCGCTACACTTCCTAGTTGTGACCAGGATGGAGCTTTTGTCCAGGAGGATGAATCCTCGCCACTAGTGACTTCCACCCCTGGGTTGAGCCGGTTTAGGCACATTATCCCAGTATGGGCGTGTTTAGGACATGACCGATCTCTAGAGCAGAGGTACCGTGACATGTGTAGCCATAAAATTTCACCCCTGATGTACGCCGGTTTAGGCATATTTCACTAATATGGGTGTATATCGGACGTAGCCGAACTCTAGATCAGAAGTACCGTGGTATGAGTAGCTCTCGTCGCGAAACTACTGGTCATACCGATTAAGCTTAACTTTATCCTTTCCATCACCTTTTCACATCGGTGCCACCCAGCAACCCTGATTGCTTTTCCGCATTTTCTTCCTTGGCCGGGAGAAGCCCCACTCCACGCGCGGCAGCTGAAGAATCTCGCCAGCAGCGTTAGATGAGCTACCAAACATGACTCTCATCTACCCGAAGCGTCTGGTTTTCAGGCGCCAGATATTCGTCTTCGCCCCTTCTACTGTCAGTTTGAACAGTTCTGCTACGAGAAGGTCAGGAGCTGGACCTGACTGTCAGAGGCTATTTAAGACGCATGCTGTCGGAGTGGAGAGCGTATCCTCCACCTCACTTCCGGCAATAACAGTCCCTAGAACCTGTGTGAGAACAAGTAGGTTGTCTTTGGTATTTTGGAGTTCTAGGGTGTCTAGGTTTGGTCGGAGTTCTAGGGTGTCTAGGTTTGGTCGGTGTTCTAGGGTGTCTAGGTTTGGTCGGAGTTCTAGTGTGTCTAGGTTTGGTCGGAGTTCTAGGGTGTCTAGGTTTGGTCGGAGTTCTAGGGTGTCTAGGTTTGGTCGGAGTTCTAGGGTGTCTAGGTTTGGTCGGAGTTCTAGGGTGTCTAGGTTTGGTCGGAGTTCTAGGGTGTCTAGGTTTGGTTGGAGTTCTAGGGTGTCTAGGTTTGGTTGGAGTTCTATGGTGTCTAGGTTTGGTCGGAGTTCTCGGGTGTCTAGATTTGGTCGGAGTTCTAGGGTCTAGGTTTGGTCGGAGTTCTAGGGTGTCTAGGTTTGGTCGGAGTTCTAGGGTGTCTAGGTTTGGTCGGAGTTCTAGGGTGTCTAGGTTTGGTTGGAGTTCTAGGGTGTCTAGGTTTGGTTGGAGTTCTATGGTGTCTAGGTTTGGTCGGAGTTCTCGGGTGTCTAGATTTGGTCGGAGTTCTAGGGTGTCTAGGTTTGGTCAGAGTTCTAGGGTGTCTAGGTTTGGTCGGAGTTCTAGGGTGTCTAGATTTGGACGGAGTTCTAGGGTGTCTAGGTTTGGTCAGAGTTCTATGGTGTCTAGGTTTGGTCAGAGTTCTAGGGTGTCTAGGTTTGGTCGGAGTTCTAGGGTGTCTAGGTTTGGTCAGAGTTCTATGGTGTCTAGGTTTGGTCAGAGTTCTATGGTGTCTAGGTTTGGTCAGAGTTCTAGGGTGTCTAGATTTGGACGGAGTTGGAAAAGGGAAAATCCCTGGGTTAAAGCTAATAAGCTTGGGGCCCATATCTTTCGTGCTGCTGGACATACAAAGTATAGGAGACTGTCGGTTGAGAGTCGTCATTCTCCTAGAGTGATTTATCTCCCCCTCGTCGGAACTTACATATCACTATTTGATAACATTCATATAAAAGCCACTATTTGATAAATTTCATATAAAAGGCACTATTTAATAACATTCATATAAAAGTTACTGTTTGATAACATTAATGTAACAGCCACTATTTGATAACATTCATATAAAAGCCACTATTTGATAACATTCATATAAAAGCCACTATTTGATAACATTCATATAAAATTAGAATAAATAAATTTTAATCGTTTTGCGATGTCGAGCGAAGACTTGCAGTTGGTAATGTATTAGTGAAAGTTTGTTCCGTAGCTTTTTCTGCGACTGTATGTTATGAGATCCGTGTTTTAAAGAATTTGCTAGTCATACGGAATAGCCACATATTTGTCTATATTTCTTCCTCTTCTTTTCCAAAAGCGAGAAACAAATCTGCTGCATTATTGCAAGTACGTTTCAGGCGCAATTTGTGCAGAATGTTGGCAGGAATTTGGCTTGTTAAGAGTAAACGAACATTTTTTTTTTTTACGTTTTGTGTTTGTATTTGGAATTTTGTCTTGTCTTTTTTTTCAAGTAATCAGCATGAAGTGATTGATTCACGGCTTCTTTTTTTTTTCCTTGTCCTAATCCTTCTACCTTCTGTAAAAGTGCGTCATGGGGTTTTCATCTGTTTGTTTCGTACTGTCATTCATTTCCTTCGTTTTTCATTTTCAACTTCAAAAGGACTTACATGTGATGTTGACATGGCTAAGTCTCTCTCTCTCCCCCCCCCCCCCCCTTCTCTCTGTATCTGTATCTCTATCTCTCTCTTAGGAAGAAATCAGTTTCCTAAACGTTGGTTACGTCCAGCATTAAACATAGCCAAAGTTTAAGAAACTGTCTTCTTCCTAAACCCAGGCTAGATCTGTACAAGATGAGCCTTGCATACTCTGCGGTACAGCTCTGGAACTCCCTCCCCTACCATCTAAAATCCATTAGTAATACTTCACCCTTTAACTCAAGCGTTTTTCAATATTTACTGGCTTGTAACTACTATATGCCTCCATAGAATATCTAATAGCCTCTCATACCCTGACTTGTCACCCACCGAGTTCTGTTCTAAAAGAACATAGTTCTAAACATAATTTGTTAGATCTTGTATCTTGTTAGAAATTATCTTAGTAAATGTGCAAGAGTTGAATGTCAGAAGAACTCAACTGAAAAAATATGTGTGTGTGTGTTATCTTGTTAGATAGCTGCCTCTTATGTAGTTCATTATCCTATACTTGTGAATGTAATAGTTTCATCTTGCATTCTTTTATATATAAATATATATCATGTAATTTGTATACCTTGTTAAATCGAGTGTGTGGGAAGAATGAAAGATGGAGTGATGATAAAGGGCAGATTAAAAGACGGGCCTGGGCACCCAATTCTCCACCTTTTAAAATAAAGAACATTCATTCGTTCATTCTCTCCCCCCCCTTCCTCTCTCTCTCCCAGTCCCCTCTCAGTGTCGTTTAAATGCATAAATATCTGGGGAAGTCACTGACACAAGTAAATAAATCCTGTTACCTTGGAGCATAAATAACGGCTGATGGCAAGAACACAAATGACATAAAAAGAACAAAAAGGAGAGACAAGGCCAGCTTTTTATGACACGAAGAAGAAGAAGAAAGCAACAAGCAAGAAGGTGTCCCTGCAAGTGAGGACAAGAGTATTACGGTGCTATATAGAGCCAGTTCTGCTATATGGTTGTGAAATTTTGACATCATCATCATCATCATGTGCCCTGCCGACTGGCGTTGGCTATTATGCTTCTCCAGAGTACACGATCCTTCATGCATGCCATCAGCTCAGTTGGTGATCTCCTCTCACACCATCCCGTCAGACTGTCCAGTATCATTTCTCTTGGTCTTCCTCTTGATCTTCTTCCTTCTATTTTTCCTATTGTTATAATATTTTCAATGCCCCCTCTTCTCATTGCATGTCCTATGAAAGTACATTGTCTCTCTCTTATCTTTTTGACAAGGTTTTTTGTCTCTCCAGCTCTTCTCATACATTCTTCATTAGTTATTTTTGCTGTCCAGGGGATTCGCAACATTCTTCTAATAAACCACATTTCTGCTGCTTTTTTTGACAGCAAAATAATAATAATAATAATAATAATAATAATAATAATGATAATAAAATAAGAAAGAAACTGTAAGCAACAGAGATGCGGTTTTGGAGAAAGAAGCAGCAAATAGCCTGGACAGACAGAAAAGCAGTTGACAGGGATCCTCAGAGACGTTTAAAGAATAGAGAAAACTTGTTAAATTAAGAAGGGGAAAAAACCAATCAAAATGTCTTGGACATGTCATGATCTAGCCGTACTGCAGCCTTTATTTAGATGTACCGCGCATCTGTCTGCTAGTTACAGACAAGGCAATAATTTAAGTACTTTGCAATTGTGCAGAAGCCGCCACCAAATGGTAAACTGTACTACTTTTCCTTACTCTATCTTCTAATTACATCTGAGGAATTTTAGCATGTAACTGAGAACGAACACATCTCAACAGTTTGAGAACCACTAACACTCAAGTGATAATAGCATTAATTATTATGGGAAAAATGAGTGGTGAATAAGTGAGGATGTAGCAATAAACTGAGTAAACAGATGTATAATCAAACTCCTCTCCAGACAAGAACTAGTTCGCCATGTAGGGAGGGAATGTGCAACAGTCACTACTCTCAACTAGGAAAAACAGGCATTCAACATGATGGAATAAGAGCCAACTTACTAGCTCACTGAAAACTACATGGATCCTTATATACAACTTCACATCACCAAAAAAACATTGGACTTAAAGTCCTCAAAAATCTTATTACTCCACATTTCTTCAGTTACAAACTATTTCTAACAACTCGTAGCTGCATCAAAAATTTACACACTGGATCCATGAGGAAGAAAAGAAACTAACAGTTCACATCTTAGTATCCTATCTGAAACATCCTTCTCAGTCAACCTCTACATAATGAATTTACAATCATAACCAATCTCAAGCTAACAATCAACCTATACCTAATCCTAAACCTTTTTTCCTACGTAAGAGTTTGGTCCTCAAATATCAACCACAATTCCTATTCCTAAATCTTCCCGAAGTTTCTATCCCGAGAATCACTCAGCCCGTGATTCTACCTGTTCACGACCTTCATCCCGAAAATAACTTTTCTGTTACTAACATGTCAAGGCTAAGTTCATAAAAAATCTCGTGGAGTTTAACGTCTCAACCTTGACCTTTCCAATGCACTCTTATACCACAGATAATACCAAGGGCTTTAAATCACCTAGTCAAAATATTAAAATACCCCGGAATATATCTATTTTATGACATTCCAAACATCGTAACAGTACATTTTCCAATATATTGTTATAATGAGAAGACAGAAGTTTAGAGAAATTGGACATGTCACAAGAACTCAGAAGTTTAGAGAAATTGGACATATCACGAGAAGACATAAGTTAGAGAACTTGGACATGTCACGAGAAGACATAAGTTAGAGAACTTGGACATGTCACGAGAAGACATAAGTTAGAGAACTTGGACATGTCACGAGAAGACATAAGTTAGAGAACTTGGACATGTCACGAGAAGACATAAGTTAGAGAACTTGGACATGTCACGAGAAGACATAATTAGAGAACTTGGACATGTCACGAGAAGACATAAGTTAGAGAACTTGGACATATCACGAAAAGACAGAAGTTAGAGGAACTAGTATTGATTGCAAAATTCAAGGGAAAAAGGAAGAGAGGAAATCCCAGAGAAAAATATCGCCATGGATTGACCAAGTGCCAAGGAAAAATAAAGCTCTGAATTCATAGGAAACACCAGGGAATATACGAAATTTGGCAGCATGATCACCAACTCTATCCAGCACCATATTTAATGTATGTATGATTGCGTATATAATATCGTTTCAAATATCATGGACACGAAAAAGAAGAAATATATCCATACTACAAGAACGTAATATTAAAGAAGGCTGGCTAGTAAACAGGATTAAACTGAGAAAATTTAAATATTTTGGACACATTAAACGTGATGATGATCTAGAGAAAGGTACATAATGGGAAATAGAATGAGAGGAAGACCAAGGCGAAGATGGTTTCAAGACATCGTTGATGATCTGCAAATGGATGCATCAGCAACAGGCCATCTTGCTCACAACCGAGAGGCCTACAGGAGAGCTGTTAGGGAGGCCAAGTTCCGCAAGGGACATGCAAATGAATGAATGAATGAATAATGGTGTATTCTTTCTTAACAACAAACTCTGTCGCGATGTGTACAGACAAGCTTTAAAAATAAAACATTAGAAAATGAGAATCTGAAAAGAGTGAATGAACTGTGAAATATTATTTTATAGAAATGGTCAGAAATAACAGCTTGTGCTCTCTGACAAGAACAGATTTATAACCACTAAAGACAGGTTGGACATAAAGCTGCGACTAACATAAACGAAGTACAAAAAAGAAGAAGAAACTATCAAGGTCACTGTCTCTGGAGAAGTAATTGTCATCAAGGTGCTCCACACAGCAGCGGGTACCAGCCTTGGGTAGCGACCCAACTTAGAATCTCGGGGCCTCTGGGGTGGGGTTGCGGGGTGTCAGAGGTAAGGTAGCTAGGCGTCTGTGGTAGGTTCACTAGGCGTCTGAGGTAGGTTCACAAGGCGTCTTAGGTACGGTCTCGGGGCGTCTTAAGTAGAATCACGGGGTGTCTGAGGTAGAATTATGGGGCGGCGTCTGATGTAGAATCACGGGGCGTCTGAGGCAAGGCCACGAGGCATCTGATATAAAGTCGCGAGGCGTCTGAGGTAGAATCACAGGGAGTCTGAGGTAAGATCACGGGGCGCCTGAGGTAAGGTCACGGGGCGTCTAAGGTAAGATCATGGGTGTCTGAGGTAAGGTCGTGGGGCGTCTGAAGTAGAATCACGGGGAGTCTGAGGTGGAATCTCGGGAAGTCTGAGGTAGAATCAGGGAGAGTCTAGGGTAGAATCTCGGGAAGTCTGAGGTATAATCACGGGAAGTCTGAGGTATAATCACGGGGAGTCTGAGGTATAATCACGGGGAGTCTGAGGTAGAATCTCGGGAAGTCTGAGGTATAATCTCGGGAAGTCTGAGGTATAATCACGGGGAGACTGAGGTATAATCACGGGGAGTCTGAGGTAGAATCTCGGGAAGTCTGAGGTAGGTTCGGAAAAACATAATGGTGGAAAAAAGGAGGAAAAAATGACTAATTTGAAATGGAAAGTAATTTCCCGGATATTTTGAGAAATGAAGCTACTTTATGTTTTCAAAACAAAATATTAAAATTGTTACACGTTACTAGTTGTTGAAATTTTGTTAAATTTCATTTGGGTTTTTTAAATATCTTTTATTGTCATGGGTCGCGGCCCATATCCCATAGCTGGACTTAGGTCGCACTCAAAAGAAGTTGAGAACTGCTGACGCACGACTTACAAGATGGCAGAGAAAAAGAAACTCACTCATTATGGAAATTTGAAAGCAATATTTCATTTATAATGGCTGAGAAATGTCGACTTATCTGGGGCATTCCATTCAGTCAGTGCGTGCAGAATTTTGGCAGGGAAATGTGCGTTAAACAAAGTGTTGATTCTAAAAGTAATTTGTCGTTAATTATCTGTTAACTCAGTAAAGTAAGCCAGAGACTTGCGTCGGCAGCTCATGTTTGTGTGCATAAAGTACTCACAAGTCGAAACGCTTGGCCTACCTGCTTCCCTTTTTGGCGTAATACGCTACCAGTTTCTTGAAATTGCTTTAGCCAAATCCTCAGCGAGTGTTCAATGGGTGGATCCTTCTTGAATTATGTCCTATAAAAAGTTACAGCCGGTCTAGCTTCCCATGATCACAAGACGCACATTGTCTTTTCTTGCACGGTCGACATTTTTACTGCTTTGTCGCAGTGCATGATGGTACGGAGTGTTGCCAACCTCAGGGAAAAACAAAACAATTCTGATGTTCATGTTACTACAAAGTAGTTCCGTTACACTTGGCTGCATTTTTTTTTAAACGGACGACACTTTTCAGGGGAATAATTTAAGGAACTGTGAAATATTATTTTATAGAAATGGTCAGAAATAACAGCTTGTGCTCTCTGACAAGAACAGATTTATAACCACTAAAGACAGGTTGGACATAAAGCTGCGACTAACATAAACGAAGTACAAAAAAGAAGAAGAAACTATCAAGGTCACTGTCTCTGGAGAAGTAATTGTCATCAAGGTGCTCCACACAGCAGCGGGTACCAGCCTTGGGTAGCGACCCAACTTAGAATCTCGGGGCCTCTGGGGTGGGGTTGCGGGGTGTCAGAGGTAAGGTAGCTAGGCGTCTGTGGTAGGTTCACTAGGCGTCTGAGGTAGGTTCACAAGGCGTCTTAGGTACGGTCTCGGGGCGTCTTAAGTAGAATCACGGGGTGTCTGAGGTAGAATTATGGGGCGGCGTCTGATGTAGAATCACGGGGCGTCTGAGGCAAGGCCACGAGGCATCTGATATAAAGTCGCGAGGCGTCTGAGGTAGAATCACAGGGAGTCTGAGGTAAGATCACGGGGCGCCTGAGGTAAGGTCACGGGGCGTCTAAGGTAAGATCATGGGTGTCTGAGGTAAGGTCGTGGGGCGTCTGAAGTAGAATCACGGGGAGTCTGAGGTGGAATCTCGGGAAGTCTGAGGTAGAATCAGGGAGAGTCTAGGGTAGAATCTCGGGAAGTCTGAGGTATAATCACGGGAAGTCTGAGGTATAATCACGGGGAGTCTGAGGTATAATCACGGGGAGTCTGAGGTAGAATCTCGGGAAGTCTGAGGTATAATCTCGGGAAGTCTGAGGTATAATCACGGGGAGACTGAGGTATAATCACGGGGAGTCTGAGGTAGAATCTCGGGAAGTCTGAGGTAGGTTCGGAAAAACATAATGGTGGAAAAAAGGAGGAAAAAATGACTAATTTGAAATGGAAAGTAATTTCCCGGATATTTTGAGAAATGAAGCTACTTTATGTTTTCAAAACAAAATATTAAAATTGTTACACGTTACTAGTTGTTGAAATTTTGTTAAATTTCATTTGGGTTTTTTAAATATCTTTTATTGTCATGGGTCGCGGCCCATATCCCATAGCTGGACTTAGGTCGCACTCAAAAGAAGTTGAGAACTGCTGACGCACGACTTACAAGATGGCAGAGAAAAAGAAACTCACTCATTATGGAAATTTGAAAGCAATATTTCATTTATAATGGCTGAGAAATGTCGACTTATCTGGGGCATTCCATTCAGTCAGTGCGTGCAGAATTTTGGCAGGGAAATGTGCGTTAAACAAAGTGTTGATTCTAAAAGTAATTTGTCGTTAATTATCTGTTAACTCAGTAAAGTAAGCCAGAGACTTGCGTCGGCAGCTCATGTTTGTGTGCATAAGTACTCACAAGTCGAAACGCTTGGCCTACCTGCTTCCCTTTTTGGCGTAATACGCTACCAGTTTCTTGAAATTGCTTTAGCCAAATCCTCAGCGAGTGTTCAATGGGTGGATCCTTCTTGAATTATGTCCTATAAAAAGTTACAGCCGGTCTAGCTTCCCATGATCACAAGACGCACATTGTCTTTTCTTGCACGGTCGACATTTTTACTGCTTTGTCGCAGTGCATGATGGTACGGAGTGTTGCCAACCTCAGGGAAAAACAAAACAATTCTGATGTTCATGTTACTACAAAGTAGTTCCGTTACACTTGGCTGCATTTTTTTTTAAACGGACGACACTTTTCAGGGGAATAATTTAAGGACATCCTCTACATGTGGGAGTATGGGAATGCTGGGGACGTTTTGCGGGTGGGGGAGAGATGAACAATGTAGATCACACAAGTTTAACACACACATACACACACAGAGAGAAACTAATATCGACATGAATAAATGCAGCTAATAAGATGAAGCATAATATTATATGCCGGTAACAGCACAAAGGCAAGTCATCAGAGAAGTACATCGCCGCTTGGAGGCAACGGAAATGTGGCTCCTTAGAAGAAGTCTAGAGACACCCTGGACCAGCGAAGAGATCAAACGAAGAAGTCATGAAAGAGGCAAGAGAAGAGAGGCAAAAGAAAAGAGGCAAAAGAAGAGAGGCAAACAATAACATAGTCCAGGAAGAGACAGGCCAAAAGTCGTAGGACACGTCATGAGGGCAGCTTGGATTGGAGCACTTAATAACAAGGAGGGCAAAAAGAGACGGAGGCAACCAAAGAAGATGATAGATTCAGTGTTTCTGTTGATGACTGATTGACTGACTGCTTGACTGATCTTTATTTCGAAAGGGGCACACAGGCCCGTCTGACATCCCGCCCTTTATCATACAACTTTCACTCTGTTCCAGACATTCTACAAATATGCTGCTCATATAACAAATGTTATTAACATTCAAGTAACTACACACATAAATGACTAACTACATACATATATAAATGACTAACTACATACATATATAAATGACTAACTACATACATAAAAGTAAGGTCACGGGGCGTCTAAGGTAAGGTCATGGGGCGTCTGAGGTAAGGTCATGGGGCGTCTGAAGTAGAATCACGGGGAGTCCGAGGTAGAATCTCGGGAAGTCTGAGGTATAATCACGGGGAGTCCGAGGTAGAATCTCGGGAAGTCTGAGGTAGGTTCGGAAAAACATAATGGTGGAAAAAAGGAGGAAAAAATGAGTAATTTGAAATGGAATGTAATTTCCCGGATATTTTGAGAAATGAAGCTACTTTATGTTTTCAAAACAAAATATTAAAATTGTTACACGTTACTAGTTGTTGAAATTCTGTTAAATTTCATTGGGGTTTTAAAAAAATCTTTTATTGTCATGGGTCGCGGCCCATATCCCATAGCTGGACTTAGGTCGCACTCAAAAGAAGTTGAGAACTGCTGACGCACGACTTACAAGATGGCAGAGAAAAAGAAACTCACTCATTATGGAAATTTGAAAGCAATATTTCATTTATAATGGCTGAGAAATGTCGACTTATCTGGGGCATTCCATTCAGTCAGTGCGTGCAGAATTTTGGCAGGGAAATGTGCGTTAAACAAAGTGTTGATTCTAAAAGTAATTTGTCGTTAATTATCTGTTAACTCAGTAAAGTAAGCCAGCTCGGCAGCTCATGTTTGTGTGCATAAAGTACTCACAAGTCGAAACGCTTGGCCTACCTGCTTCCCTTTTTGGCGTAATACGCTACCAGTTTCTTGAAATTGCTTTAACCAAATCCTCAGCGAGTGTTCAGTGGGTGAATCCTTCTTGAATTATGTCCTATAAAAAGTTACAGCCGGTCTAGTTTCCCATAATCACAAGACGTACATTGTCTTTTCTTGCACGGTCGCCATTTTTACTGCTTTGTCGCAGTGCATGATGGTACGGAGTGTTGCCAATCTCAGGGAAAAACAAAACAATTCTGATGTTCATGTTACTACAAAGTAGTTCCATTACACTTGGCTGCAATTTTTTTTTAAACGGACGACACTTTTCAGGAGAATAATTTAAGGACATCCTCTACATGTGAGAGTATGGGAATGCTGGGGACGTTTTGCGGGTGAGGGAGAGATGAACAATGTAGATCACACAAGTTTAACACACACATACTCACACACAGAGGAACTGATATCGTCATGAATAAATGCAGCTAATAAGATGAAACATAATATTATATGCCGGTAACAGCACAAAGACAAGTCATCAGAGAAGTACATCGCCGCTTGGAGGCAACGGAAATGTGGCTCCTTAGAAGAAGTCTAGAGACACCCTGGACCAGCGAAGAGATCAAATGAAGAGGTCATGAAAGAGGCAAAAGAAGAGAGGCAAAAGAAGAGAGGCAAACAATAACATAGTCCAGGAAGAGACAGGCCAAAAGTCGTAGGACACGTCATGAGGGCAGCTTGGATTGGAGCACTTAATAACAAGGAGGGCAAAAAGAGACGGAGGCAACCAAAGAAGATGATAGATTCAGTGTTTCTGTTGATGACTGATTGACTGACTGCTTGACTGATCTTTATTTCGAAAGGGGCACACAGGCCCGTCTGACATCCCGCCCTTTATCATACAACTTTCACTCTGTTCCAGACATTCTACAAATATGCTGCTCATATAACAAATGTTATTAACATTCAAGTAACTACACACATAAATGACTAACTACATACATATATAAATGACTAACTACATACATATATAATGACTAACTACATACATATATAAATGACTAACTACATACATATATAAATGACTAACTACATACATATATAAATGACTAACTACATACATATATAAATGACTAACTACATACATAAAAGTATAGCTAGGATAAGGTGAAACGAAGCAGCAGACGTGGGACAGTGATACTTTCCAATTATTAACTGATATCTTAAAAACCTGTGTCCCAACCTGAAACTCATCACATTAAAAGTTGAGAAAATAATGCAGAAGGTGAGTCGTACATGTGCTCCTTCATATTGTCAAATCGGTTTGCTAGCTCAAGTTTTTAGCTGTGTCTAATAGACGAGTAGTACATAACACAAGGGTGGGGGGGGGGGGGGAACTAAGTTTGTGGCCTGGTAGTAAAGGGGTGGCAGTCAGAACAAGCATGGGAAACGCTGTGATAGATGAACTGATGAAGTGGTATAGAGAAAGAACACAAGTCCAGCTCATAATTAACACCCGGAATAAAGAACTATGGACAAGCAAGGTCGTATGGAGAAAGAACACAAGCCCAGCTCATAATTAACACCCGGAATAAAGAACTCCGAAGAAGAGTGGCTGCCAACGCCTGTCTCCATGTCGGTGAAGAGACAACACAAGAACTAAACCGCGATGAAGCGCAATCTGATATCGATACCATCAGCATGTATTTGCACGGCTCTGATAGTCGCTGGTAAATGACTGCTGGCAGCAGCTAATTACTATGTCATCATTCTCCGACGTCCACTTATAAGCTTGTTGACACGGAAAAGAAACTAAACAAAACACGCCATGAAATGAAAAGCAAACAAACTTTCTTCATCTTCTAAGTGTGCAGTCGATAACTGAGCTGTAATCGATCCAACGGTCTAAGCACACAAGATTAGCGAAACTGGCGGACAAGAAGGCATCTTTAAATCCAGCAGTTTACTCAGATATTTTGTTTGTTTGTCTGCGCACATCTAACTTTCATAATTTCAACTTTTTACCTCGACTACAGTTTTGTGTTTAGTTCTTCCTTCTCTCATTCAAAGTGTAAATTAATTTTCCTATGCTGAAATGTTCCTTTCTTTTCTTCATAAGGTGAGCTAGAAAAAAACCCCACTGAACTTAACAGCTTATTTAAATCACAGCGGTTATAAACATCTTATTTAAATCACAGCAGTTATAAACAGCTTATTTAAATCACAGCAGTTATAAATCACAGCGGTTATAAACAGCTTATTTAAATCACAGCGGTTATAAACAGCTTATTTAAATCACAGCGGTTATAAACAGCTTATTTAAATCACAGCGGATTATAAACGTTTTTAAACTGAGCAGATTTCGCTATTTGGGTCATGCAGACAGAATGCAAAAGAACAGACAAACGAAAATGATGCATGTACAAGAGGTGCAGGAAACAAGACCAAGGGGAAGACCAAGACCGAGATGGAAAGACAACATAGAAGAGGACATACAGAAAATTGATGCCACCAAGTGGAAGGAGAAGATTAGGACTAGGGAGGAAGGAGATTAACTTTTATCTGTAGCAATGAGCCTTAATAGCTCGGCAAGAAGAAGAAGAAGAAGAAGAAGAAGAAGAAGTTTATTATTTAGTGACGGGTATGAAACTGTATTGGTAACTTCAACACAAGATGTGAAAGTGCAGTAAGAACACAAAATGGACAACTGGTCAGTGGAGAAAGAGAAAAAATTGAAAGATGGAGGGAACACTTTAACACCCTACTAAACAGAACACAAGCAGCACAAACAATAGACATACCTGAAGCAAAAACGGAACTAAACATCAATACAGGACCAATAACAATAAATAAAGTAAAGGAGGTGATAAAGAAGCTAAAATTAGACAGGGCACCAGGTGAAGATGAAGTGACTGCTGAGATGTTGAAAGTAGAAGAAACAGAAACACCAAAACAACTTTGCCGGATATTACAACAAATTTGGGATCTAGAAAAAGCCCCAGAGGAGTGGAAAACTGGGCTTATAGTAAAACTACCAAAGAAGGGTGACCTCAGAGATTGCGGGAACTGGAGAGGCATTACCCTACTGCCACTCACCAGTAAAGTATTTTGCAGAATAATCATCAACAGAATTGTACCAACATTTGAGGAAAAACTTCGGAAAGAGCAGGCAGGATTTAGGAAAGGAAGATCATACATAAACCACATATTTGTACTTAGACAAATGAGTGGCATAGCACAACATATGCATTATTCATAGATTTTGAGAAAGCCTTTGATAGTGTCAACAGAGATGCACTGTGGAAAATCCTAAGATGGCATGGCCTCCCCCATAAAATAGTTAATGTAATCAAAGCCCTATACGAGGGTTTTCAGTGCAAAGTGATCTGTGGAGAACATACCTCCAGCAGCTTTAGGGTACAAACAGGAGTGAAACAGGGATGTGTACTATCACCAACATTATTTATCTTGGCAGTATACTGGTTAATGAAGGAGGCAACATCAGACAAACGCAGAGGATTACAATGGACCCTTGACACAGTGCTGGAGGACTTTGACTTTGCGGACGACATTTGTCTATTATCAAGCAGCCACAAAGATATGCAAGATAAAATAAACAAGCTAACTCAGAATGCAAACAACATAGGACTAAAGATCAACGTAGGAAAGACAAAGTTAATGAAGCAAAATGTGAACAACAGAAATGTACTCAGAGTAGATAACAAGTTAGTGGAGGAGGTCAACGAATTTGTATACCTTGGCAGCAGAGTAGTAGAAAATGGAGACAGCACAGAGGACATCAACAGCAGACTTACTAGAGCAAACCAGGCTTTTGCAATGCTGCAGACTATATGGAAATCAAAAAAACTAAGCATAAATATGAAAATCAGGATATTTAAGAGTAATGTTCTAAGTGTACTACTCTATGGAAGTGAATGCTGGAAAATCACCAAAACCATAGAAAACAAGTTGAATTCTTTCCAGACTAAATGTTTACGAAGAATTAGAAAAATATTTTGGCCAAACACCATAAGAAATAACATCTTATTAGCAGAAATGCAAATGAAACCACTGACAACAATTATTGAGGAAAGACGCTGGCGATGGTTGGGACAATGTTCTCCGAATGACTGACAACTCACTACCAAAAATAGCACTGAGATGGACACCACAGGGGAACAGAAGTAAGGGTAAACCAAAAGAGACATGGAGAAGAACAACAGAAAGGATGTTGAGCAATAGAGGGGTCACCTGGGCAAGAGCAGAAAACAAGGCGAAGGACAGGCATCTGTGGAAAACCCTTGCAGAAGCCCCATGTGCCCTGGGCACTTAAGGTTCAGAGAGAGAGAGAGAGAGAAAGAGAGATGAAACTGTGTTCGATGGTGTAGAAGCGTGGATCACTGGTCCCCGATGTCCCAGGTCTCAGTCCTCCCTTTTTTTCAACCCAGGCTTCCTACTAATCTCCCCCTCCCCTTCCCTCAACCCCTATAAATAAAACTATCAAGCACAAAGGATTTTCAAGATTGTACATTCTTTAACATTCTAAATTCCTCCCCTTAGATTTGAAATTCCTAGCCCAAGTACCCACTTGCCTCCCCGCTGAGAACCCCTGTTGTGAATGCTTTCTAATGTAAATTAGAATAGACTTTGATAAGAAAACAAATGCTAGAGATCTAATTCTCTCTGCCTGTGGCTTGTTCCCAGTCACTTTCTGGCCCGTTATCGCTAAGGCAAAAGTTTATCGTCAAACAAGTTTTTGTTTGGACCGTAGTTCTTTAATCTCCATGTTTTTTTTACCTGAATGATAAAAAAGAAGTCAAGAAAAAAGTTCTTAATAAAATTTTTGATCATGGAAAATTAACTGAAAGGAGAATGAAAGAATCATCAACATCCCTTGGACATGTCATGACAAGTTGGAAGTCTCTAAACCTTGCAATCAAGGGGAAACTTGAAGGCGAAAGAAAGAGAGGGAGACAGATAAGCAAGTACTTGGACACGCTGACCAAGCAGCACTGGAGAAGGAAAGGATGAGATCTGATTAGTACCACCAAGGATTACACCACACGAGGAAGCATAATATCTAACGCCTGCAAGACACAGATCTAAGACTGAAGGATTGACTGGGCATGAGAGGATATCGATCCTCTTGTGAACGTCCAGGGGAGATAGGTGCAGTGTTCTATCACCATTATCATCAGCATCGTCGTCATCATCATCGTCACTGTTTTGACGCAACATAATCTAAAACAACATCGGCAACACTTATCACATCTCTACTCTGAACCAGATACCGTTGCTTGTTTTCCTGCTCCAGGCATACCCCATCGGTTTTGTTTTGTTTTTTTTTTTGGAACTTGACATGCCTCTGGCAAAGTTGATGGAGTACAAGAAAGGAAACTGCTTAAAGTGTCAAGTTTCAAAAACATAACTGGATCTTGTTGAGTAAAATGTTACGGATGTAACGCCAGCCTCTTGTTCTGCACGTGCGCCAGGCTGCCAAACGAGAATGATTTAATTGATCCACCCCGGTTATGTACAGCTGAATACAGGATATACTTTTTGGAGATAAGAGAGGGAGAGGGAGAGTGTGGGAGGAAGAGAGGGCGATGGAGATTACACCAGGTTATCAAGAAAAGAAAAGGAGATTACGGGAGTACCAAAGAGAAAGAAATAGAGAGTGAGAGAGAGAGAGAGATGAGAAGGAGAGAGAGGGAGAGAGAAGGAGAGAATGGGAGAGAGAGGGATAGAATGGGAGAGAGAGGAGAGAGAGAAAGAAAGAGGGAGTGGAAGAGAGAGGATAGAGAGAGAAAGAAGGAGAGAGGAGAGAGAAAAAGAGAGTGGGAGAGAGAGAGAGAGAGAATTGAAACAGTGAGGGAAATCGAGCGAGGAGAGCAGATTTGGGGGGGGGGGAAGAAAATGACATACTTGCTTGCATCATCATCATCATCATCATCATCTACATCGATATCTTAAGGAAAGAGAAAGACATATGTATTCATGTGTATATATGTATACGTGTGTGATTGAGAGAGAGAGAGAGACAGTCAGATAGAGACAGAGAGACAAACAGAGACAGTGATAGACAGATAGAGACAGACAGAGACAGAGACTGATAGAGAGAGAGACAGACAGACAGATAGACAGAAGATACATTGAGAAATAGACGCTCTTTATTGTCAAGAAGTCTAGAAATAAGTTTTGCCGTGTAAACTTATTTTCTTTGCTTTTCAAAGGCAAGTTCCTCAACACAAAAGTTAGCACCTGTTTTTACAACTCCTGTAACTGGAGAGAGAGAGAGAGAGAGAGAGAGAGAGAGAGAGAGAGAGAGAGAGAGAGAGAGAGAATGCACACTCTTAAAGACCATCCACCAACCCATCCTTTCTTTTGTTGCTTTTCTATAAAACATGACTTAACTTAAAGTCAGTCCAGGCCACTCCCAATCACGTGACTGCTCCACCTTTAGCGACAGCTCCATCATCAGAGGACGCCTTAGTGGTTGGAGCTTTGCTGCATACTTTAATGGAAAAGCAGTTGAAGAAAGAGGATAAGGCATCACAACTTGCAGTGTATGGATAGAAATCAAAGCTGCCACTGCTGCAGTCGCTTGGTTAGTTGAACAGCAAATACACCGTACAGTCATAGTTAAGAACTTCTGAAACATGTTCCGCAAGGTCTACAGGGGCGTGCTCCGCAGGATATGGGCCAAACTACTTGGTAGCTCTCAAGCTGCAGGCCTCGTGCGGATCTCATAGCCCAGACATGCAGGAGTTTATGGCAATGATCGGGCCGACCGACTGGCTGGAAAAGTCTCCATGGAGGATGTGCTGAGACTGAACTCATAAAGCTATTGTAGACAAATTAGTACGAAGATGGAGAGATGAAATGAGAGAATAACCTTACATCAGCTGAGTGGAGGGACTAGGAGAGAGGAAAGATACGGGGAGAATAAACTCCATCTTTGGGCCAAAACGGCACACCATAATCGGTATCTGTGTACACATCTTACACTAGTTACTGGAATAGGCGTCGGAGTAGGTATGGGAATGTCCTGACTGCAGCAGCATTACAATCTGAGATCAACCAATCAATTTCTATATATTCGTATAATCTACTTCTGTGTAGTTCTACATTTGGGATGATAACTGTAATGATGTATTTAACAAAAAGGGAGAGAAGACGATGTCCGTTGTGGCAACCAGCCACCCATACTTGACATGCCGGAGTCAGGGTAGGCGAACCATAGCTGACCAAGACCCTGTCCCACCTCTCCGTTAGTACCCCCAGTAACAGGCCTAGCTTGGCTAACGGGGCAGGGATCGTTATAGTCCCCATGGTGGTGGAATCTTCTAGAGAACTCTTGCATACCCTATTTTTGTAGCTGCATTCTGGGACTGAAAAAAAAAAGCTGCCATAAGTCACCCCCCACGCTAATATGAAGCTACGCCTCAATATCTTCACGGCACCGACTGCAAAGAGTGCCAGCTCGTTGTTCCAGTGAGACAGAGGACAAGACAAGAAAAGACAAGGCAAGATAGGACAAACGGTTTAACAAAGACAATGATACTAAATATTTTATCTTCTCAAATAAAGAAGCTGATACTAAAAGACATCCATAATAGAACAACCGCACTGACGAGAGGACATCTTGATGACGTATGTGCTCGTAGAATAAGCTACCAAGGTAAATCAAGACCTTATATTTTTAGAACCCTCGCATATCGGCTCGGTTATTGACGTCCATTACTTTTTGTGAATCTCTCCTCCGAGAATTCACTTTCCCGGTTTGTATCCGAGAAGGTAATGAACGCCCTGAAGAGTCAATGATTCGATTCGGTGGAGAAAGCATCCAGTTCCAGCCAAGTGTTTTCTGCTGATGCGTTGTGAAGTGTTTGTACACGGAGAGGAATAAAAATGGTTTGTATGAAGTTGTGCA